>ML778436.1:1733682-1760260 GCA_009831015.1 Picea engelmannii | reverse complement strand
AACCTACCTAAACCCTCACATAGGTAGAATAATATATTTTCCATGTAATAAAGGCCAATATTAATAAGGCCTAGTAATAAGGAAGAATAAGTCAAATGTAAGAAGACCTAATAGAAGCTTCTGCTTCTAGATCTTCCTCTAGATTGTTCTTTTGGTAGATAGATTTAGTATAAATAGGAGTCGAGGAAATGATAAGTTTTTTTCTTGAGAATTATTGTAATAGAGCATTGTTCTACTGGAGGTTTCCCACTAGAAGAGGCAAGTGAAAATTGTTTCCTATCGACAAAGGTATTATTTTGGTGTTGTGGTTTCATCTATTGTGTTGTTCCGTTGTTATTCTCTGCAATATTTTTGTTTTCGACTATTATAATAGATCTGGTACCTTACATAGACACATATATAATTTACAATCCTTTTGGAAACAATTCCTCGAGGAGATGTTACCATACAATCCATATCCTCAAGTTGAAAGAGATGAAAATTAAAATACTTAGAATTAATTCTATGAGCATGTCAAACATAAATAACTAAGAAGCAAATTTACTAAGAAAAATATTAATTCAATCAATGGTGTAAGATAACTTATTAGAAATTGAAATTCTTACTACATAACTGGGACATTTACATTGTAATAGATTAATCCACCATAATAGTAAATGCATAGAGATTCCTTAGTAAACCAAAGCACCTTTGCTCCAATTAAATTTATCCAAAAAAATCCTTTGAAATAATTCTCAGCTTAAACTTTCAAAATTGGCTTTAGAGTCAAAAGTCCCTCTTTCGCCCTTTCAGTCTTTAATTTATAGTCTCAATGACAAATTTAAAAATAGTAAAAGCATAAAAGTATAAAAGTAAAACAAATTTGCATGTTTCTAATTCTTGGGTGATGTGCTAGTTTTGGTTGTTGCATGTTCATGAATATCGACTGCTTCCTTTGTTTTTGTTTTGATCGTTGCATGCTTATAGTCTCGACATCAGAAATGGGAGTCTTGGTTGCTTCACGTTTGACATCATAATCAACCCACTACTAGAATCTCTCCTCATAGAACCATTGTGAGGGAACACATGGTGATCCATAGGCACACATAGACTTTCTTTCTCCCTCTTGAAACGTTGGGCATATTTCTTGATCTTTGGAGTCATGAATTCCATTTTTGAAAATGTCCCTATTTTCTTAACTAGGAACTTGTGTATGTAGTTGTGTTTGATCAACATAATTCCTTTAATTTCATCGTATCGTTTCTCATCCAACTTCCCAAAGTATTCTACAACTTGATCAAAGGGCCGAAAATCCCAAGGATGGTGTAGGAAATTTCTTGTTCAACATTGTCTCATTCATTCACTACCACAACTTTGTACATTCTTTCCATTCCTTCTCTGATTTATCCTTTGATGGCATTGATACATCTTTTTTTTAACACAAACTAGGAAAAAATAATATTAAAAAAACTGCGAAGATACGTAGGCGAAGTACATAGTCTGTGTTACAGAAATTGCAAAATTCAAAAATTACCCCCAATTATCCAAGAAGAAAATGAAGAACAGGGGTATTGCTTACTAAAACACTAAATCCTACTTGATTTGCTATGGTGAAAACCATGCAAAATGTTCCTAGTAACAACGTAAAAAAACATTGCATACACTTAGATTTTGGAATTGTCCGGTGCCGAGAATTTTGCCTCTGTTGGAGGTCGCATGTTGAGGTCTAGGTTCGAGCATGGTCCAGGTGAGGAGGCCTCATCAAAATTTGGAATGTAGTTGGTTGCGGGTGATGCAGGTCCAACTACCATTTGGAGTGCCTCGATCTGCTGCCTCAGAGCTTCGCACTCATCCCTATTTCTCTATTGTTCACTCCCGTGTTGGGTGGTAATCTTTGTGATGGAGAGAACTTCTGAAGAAAGTGCCCTGAGCTGTAATTCAAGTGTTTGAACCGTGTCTACCAGCTCGTCATGTTCCTCCCCTGAGACAATTCTTTGTGGTTGCCTGCTCATCTTGCCTATAATCCTTATTCTATCCAGCTGTAAAACATAGATAATAGTGCGCTTATGAGGAGTGGACGTTGCTTTTTTATTTTCAGGGATGAGAATGACAACAAAATGAGTCACTCATGTTATGATATGCGCCATCACCCTCAAATGATTACGAGAACTTAACATGTTTCCCATGCTTTACCACGAGTTGCATCCATGATCATCTCTGATGATGGGATCCTTCATCTCGCCTGAATTTAATGTACAATACTTTTTGTGCGTCATGTTGAACAGGTTCGCGTCGCTCCAGTCTTCTCTTCCACACTCATGAGCTGCCGAAGGTACTGCGATATGACTTCCCAAGTCAGGGGAGGGGGAGATATATATCCATTGGACACGCGCATAGGTGAGGTAGTGGGTGCTTATGTGTTGAGAGGTGAGGTGGGGCAGGTGGTGGGGGTTGCAAAGCCACATGCTGAGGTGAGGGGGAGGGTGGTTAGGTGTCCAGGAAGGGGCGTTGGAATGAAATGCGACCCAGACCATGACACTTTTCTCCATTGTGGCCTAGACGATAGTGGACAGGGGATCACAATGCCATGTGTCAAATGTCATGGTATGGGTGAGTGGAGAGATAATCCATTAACCACCAGCATGCCTTGCTCCAGTTCAATTTCCAAGTTAGCTTGAGCGTCGGCCAATTTATTATTTCGCCAGAGGACATGGTAAAAGGAGATATTGTGGAAGAGAGTGTGAATTGTCAAAATTATTTGGAGAATGGCTCTTAAATGGAGATTTGGGGGGTGGGACCCTTTGCGTACATTCCCTATGATTATCTTGGAATCCCCAATCACCGAAAGGGAGTGTATGTTCCTACTTTTGGCGAGAAGAAGATCGTGGTACAGTGCATAGGCTTCAACTTGATTATTGGTATCTATGACCAGATTCCAATGGAAAGAGAGAACTTGGTTTCCTCATGGGCATATAACGACCCCTCCCGCTCTTTCCACCCTGGGGTTTCCCTTTGAGGCTCCATCGAAATAAAGAGTGTGACTTTGATGTTCATTGCACCAGCGCAGATAATCAGAGTCATCGTGAAGCTTCCAGGAGGATCTTGGGGGGGGAGGGGAAGGAGTTGTGGATGGAAGGTAGGGGAAGAAAGAGCAGACCCAATCAGATTCTAAGGTGGATTTGGGGATGAAGGAGAGAAATTTGTGCTTAGAAAGGAAAAAATCAGCTATGAGACCAACAACTTTTTTAGCTACAAGATCTGGGGGAGAACAAAGGTTGGAGAAGATAATTCGGTTTTTGGCAAGCCAAATTTTCCAGCAGATGTACTTGGGTAAGGCTTTATCCACTGCTTTGAATAGAGGGTTATTTTTGTAGGTTCCCCGATAAAGGGAGGGCCATTCTAAAAAGAGTTCTTTGGGTTGGGCCGACCATCTGATTCTTGAGTGGAGGTTTTGCAGAGTTATTTTCCACACCATGATAGTGAAGGGACAAAGTAGAAATATGTGTTGAGAGGTTTCCATCACTTTGCCACAGAGTTCACACCTGAAGGGCCCATGGATATTTCTTTTAAGCATATTTTCTCCTGTTAGAAAATTGCCATGTGCCAATATCCAGTAAAAGGAATTTACCTTGGGTGGGCTATCGTTATTCCAAATAAAGTTCCACAGTTTATCTTTAGGGGGGGATTTAGTTGTGAGAGTAGTTGGGAGTAACCTTGTTTTATAGAGTAGTTTCCATTCCCCCAGCCTCTCTGATCTCTCAGGTTGATACGAATGGGAGCGCGGCCTTTTAGAAAAAATCGTAGTTGGTGCGCTGTGTCTTGGAGATTGCTTGGTATATTTTGTAAATTCCATCCAGTCCAATCTCTTGTGTCTGCATTCCAAGAGGAGATATCTCATATATGTTTTTTGCCTTGCATGTCTAGCCAATTGATGAGTGGTCGTAGCTGTATATGCTGCCAGAGGGGTTGTTTTCCCATGATGTTGTCAGCCCCTATAAGAATCTTTTGACCATTCCCAGGAATCCAAGTGAGTTGAATTTGTAGGAGAGGGATGGAGGCTAAGAGAAGATTCCCTATTGGTGATCCGTTGTTCAGAGAGTGATGTTGATCTAGACATCTGATCCTATCCCCTACAAGATATTTTTCTTTTAGGATTCGCTTCCACCAGTCATTTCTTCTTGAAACAAGGTTCCAGAGAATTTTTTCTCCCATTGCCAAGTTGGAGAGGCCGGGATCTTTGATGCCCAAACCTTCGCTTTCCTTGGGGTGTTTTACAATATCCCACTTTATTAGATGATATATTTTCTTGTCTATTTTCCCTCCTTCCAAGAGAAAGCGTCGAAGGAGGATGGAGATTGAGTTTTTAACATTCTGAGGAGCAAGAAGGGAAGACAATTGAAAGATGGGAAGAGCAGAGAGAACTGATTTTATTAGGACAGTACGCCCCGCCAGATTGAGCCAGAAGGCTCCCCAATGATCCATCTTGTTTTTGAGCTTTTCGAGAACTTGGTTCCAGGCTGAATTTGGTAGATATTTGAGACAAATAGGGATGCCAAGGTATATGAAGGTTTGCCATTTTTCAATGAGAGCGAAACAGAAGATACTTGCTATTAGATGGGCAGTTTGAAGAGGGGTGTTCCAAGCATAGATATTGGATTTAGCGTTATTTATAAGGGCTCACGAGGCTTGGGTGAAGTTATCTAGAGCAGATTTGAATCTTTTGGCCATCACTAAGGAGGCGCCCCCAATGAGGAGAGTGTCATCAACAAAATGGGAGTGGTTTAATCTCTTCGTCCCACGAGATATTTTGATGCCGGGAATGGCTTTGGATATTCAATCCTTTTCTAGGTGTCTACCTAGGGTTTCAGCCATGATTATGTAGAGGAGGGGGGAGAGTGGACAACCTTGCCTTAGCCCTCTGGAGCTTTTGCATAAATTTGTCGGGCACCCATTTATCAGAGGGGCTATCCAAGGAGAGGAGATACAAGCTGAGACCCAGGCTATGAAATCAGAGCTAAAACCAAATTTCTTCGGAACTGCAAATAAAAAGGTGTGCCTTACCCTGTCAAAGGTGTTGGCCATGTCGATTTTGATGATCATTCCTTGATATCCTCGCTCCCTGCTAGAGTGGATGGCTTCTTGAACCATTATGATGTTGTCAATCATTTGTCTTTTTTGGACAAAGCCACTTTGATTTCGAGAGATGAGCTTATGAAAGAGAGGCTTGATTCTATTGGCGATGACTTTAGTGATGAGCTTGTAAGAGACATTGCATAAGGAAATGGGTCTGAATCTAGAGCATGAGGAAGGGTTGGAATCTTTTGGGATAAGGGCTAAAAAGTGGAATTTGTACTGCCCCCCAATTTTGTGGATTTCAAAACATACTGTATCATCCTTAGGGGATATCTTTTAATTATATGCCAACATTTTTGGTAAAAATGTGCGCTGAAGCCATCTGGGCCTGGAGCTTTGTCTGGGTGGAGCTGGAACAAGGCCTCATGAAGTTATTTTTCTGTAACTTCCTGATTTATCTTGGTGTTTTCCTCCTGATTGATAACGCTCGGTATGTTTAGCAGCAGATCCTCTTGTACGTTGAGGTCTGCAATGCCATCCTTGGTTAGGAGTCGTTGAAAATGTAGTTTGTCTTCTGCTTGTATTTGGTGGAAGTCATTAGTTTTTGAGCCATCCTCTTTTGTGATTTCCTTCACCTTGTTTCTCCAGAGTCTGGCTTTGGTTTATCTTTGAAAGAATTTTGTGTTTCTATCACCTGAGCTTAGCCAAAGACTCCTAGATTTGAGCCTCCAAGTTTTCTCTTCCTCTTGTAGGATTTTTTGATACTCAATGAAATCTTGCTATTCTTTGAGAAGGAGGGAATGAGTGGTAGGTCCCTCTTCCATTACTAATCTGTTTTCTTCCATTAATTTAATCTTCCTGATTTTTGCTTCTTGTTCCCTTTCTTTGTTGTGCTTCACCCAGTGTTTGAGGGTCGTCTTGACTCTTTTTAATTTATGTTCCCAGATGTAGTTTGGAGAACCTTGTATCCAACAGGTCCAGGCATCTGAGACAATATCGAAAAAGAAAGAGTCTAAAGCCCACAGGGGGTTGAATCTGAAGGGGATGGGGCCAAGGTTTTCAGGAGGGGAAAGGGTGAGAGTGATAGGTTTGTGGTCAGAACCAGTCCAGGAGAGAATGCAAGAGAAGGGTAGAAAGGAGTCATCAAAGAAGGAGGTTCTTAAGAGGAATCGGTCTAGGCGAGATGTTATGTGCCCCGGCCCGAGTCGCCTGTTTGACCAAGTGAAACGACCATTAGAGGGTTTTATGTCAAGAAGATGAAAGGAGGATATAAGATCCTCGAGAGCCCCCTTTTTTTTCTTTATGATGGAGGGTGGTGTTGAGGTCTACAACTATTATTAGATCTTTGAGGTCAAGACTTTCTTGCAGGTTTTGAAGAGAGGACCAGCAATCGATTTTCTCATGATAGCTTGCAGGCATATAAACATTGAAAATAGTCAGAATATTACCTGATGGGAGATGGAGAAGTGAAGTTTTAATCCAGTGGGTCGTGGACTGCCAGGAGTGGAGAGAGAAGATATTGGGATTCCACAGGGTGCAGATTCCCCCCGAGGCTCCTCTTGCGCTGACTGCTACTCCTTTGCATGTTCGCCAGATGTAACTACTATCCTTAGGGATATCAGTATCCTTCCTTTTTGTCTCCTGGAGCAGGAGGACTTGAGGATTTTCTTCTTTTATTAGATCATGTATTAGCAAGAGCTTGTTCCATCTCCCTAGTCCTTTGCAATTCCAGGAGATTGATTTTATCATTTAGAAGGCTTGGAGTTTCCCCCTTTATGGGGGTTGGATCCACTATGATTCCTCGTATGCCTTGTTTCTTTCCTGGCATGTTGATCCAAAGTTGTTTGCTTCCCAAGTTCGATTTCCTTCCTGGTCAAAGCTTCCCTTTTGTGCAGGTTTGACTTCCGTCCGACTTTTCTAATGGGAGAAGCATGTGTATCTAAGTTAGAGTTTTCGTCTGAGAATTGCTCTAGGTCATCATCCTCAAGAAGAGAAGACGGATGACAGGGAAAAGGTGGTGCGGAGGGGGGGATCGGAGACTCAGGTGGATGCGTTAGAGAGGGGGGAGGTGGGGGAGTGAGATGCTCTTCACAAGATGGCTCTTGTGTCGGGATCGGAACGAAAGATTCAGGATCTTGTGAGGTATTAGGAGGGGGGGGCATGGGGATGGATTTATTATTTGGGTCATGCTTTTGCTGCTTTTTCCTTTTGGGTTGCTGCCACTGATCAACTTCTTCGGTTGGGCTTTCAGGAGGGGATTTAGGACAGTTTTTCGCAAAATGTCCATACTCATGACAGATTTTGCATTTGAAGGGCAGTTGTTTGTAATCAACTTGCTGCAAGTAGTTCCATTTATCCAAGGTGAGGTTAATAGCTTCGGGAAGACATTTTTCTAGATCTACTTCTACACATATGCATGCACAGGCTTGAAGGCCATCTTTAGTTTCTACTCGATCTATGTACTTTCCAAGTGTATTTCCTATAGCTTGAATTGTTTTGCTATTCCAACAATGCAGAGGAAGGAAGGGGAGGTGAACCCAAACTAGTACTACATTAGGAATATCATTCTTAGGATTAAAGTCTGGGATCCAGCTATTGAGATACATACCTTTGGAGCTCATAAAGTACAGTCTGCTTCGGAAGATGAGATCTCTATATGTTTTGTTTTCGAAGAGAAAGGCAAAGAAGCCTCTTCCACAAAGAAAATGCGAGAGATTTCCTTTCAGATGGGGTTTCCAGTTCTTGTCGACCCAGATCACCATAGCCCGCGGAGAAGGCCAGATTCTCATAAACTATCCAGTGAGTGTTTGTTCTGCAAATTTCAGGGCAGGGTTCTGGAGCTTCCTTGGATCTGAACCGAAGGGATCTGATCCAGTTTTTTCACAAACTTTGGAGGAGTTTGTTTGTTTGTCTTGGGAAGCGAGGCAATAAGGGAGCCAAAAGCCTCAACATCTTTGAGGGAGATGGAGGGAGAGGAAGCGGGAGGCCCCGAGGCCTCTCCAGGAGAGGGGGGCATGTGTGCGGGAGAGGGAGTTCAAAGCATGTGTGCAGCCCAACAATTCTAATATTACTACAGAAGATGGCATTGATATCTCTTTCCAATAACCCAAGGACCTTTTTATCATGGAACAACCCTCTTCTGTCAGTGTACCAATATCATGCTCTCCATTACCACAAACTCTTTGAATCTCCATAATGTAATCAACTTGATCCTACATCCTTTATTTATTTTCATGCCGATTATAGAAAACAGATTCTACGTCAATGATCTCTTCGATTAGGTCCGAAATTTTCCTATCTCCCCATGAAAATACATTTTCAAAAATTCATGTGGTATGGAATTGTTCTATCTTATTTTCCTACCCCTTATCAACAACTTTTCCTTTCGACGACTTTTTTGATTGATTAACAACCTCGTGTGCCCTATGCTCAGATGTGTTTCTCTCACTAGTATCCTTCTCATGCTTATATTATTTTCCCTTATTCTATGAATCTTTCTCCTCCAACTCGGAAGCAATTTCATTAGTTTTGGTCAAGTCAATGACCTCTTTGCGTGTACTTGTAGGTTTATCCGAGGACAAGGTTTTAAATATTGTGAGTTATGGATTCCTTTTCCTCTCTAATACCTCTTCCCAATTATTGGCATCCCGGAGGAACAAATCCCCTCCCCCCCATTTCTCATGGCTATACGGTCATGCTTCGAAAATAAGCTCACAATGCTTGGTTACAAGTCCTTTTAGGTCATGTATCCTAAACTTCCTTAGAGATAAACGACACTCTAAATGGATGGTTGCCTCCCTTTGATCCTATTTTGGAACTTTATCTTGTGTTTGCATCCAAATTTTCTAAAAAGTATCCAACCCTTTGAATACCACTAAAAATTCCAATTATTCTTGAAACTCAAGAGGGGGCATGATCCTATGACTATTGGTTATATTCTATCCTTTCATAGTGCAATCAACCTGTGCATGTGTTACATATAAAGCATGTGTTAAAATACCAAAAAAAAAAAGTAAAATATAAACTATGAGTATAATATGTATTTGGTTAATGTGCTTAAAAATTACCAATATTTCCCTCAACTAGATGCCTTAAATACTATCTTCTCAATGCACTGAAGGTTAGGAAATGGGTTGATATACATTTTTTTTTTTGTTCTCTCAATTTTTCTCATATTATTCTCACCCTCTTTCTATCCTTCTCTCACATTTCATCTTCTTCAACTCATTGGTGATCATATTTCGTTTTCCATATTCCCCATCTTAATCATTGATTACTATTTGATTTCACACAATTTTCTTGTTTTTTCTCTTTTAACAATCACATAGTAAGTATGTGTGAGTATTTTGACAATTTTCTTGTTATTTTATCTCTTATTTTTTAATTTTTTTTTATCATTTTTTTTTTGTTTTTCAGTTGCAACAATACCTTGATCAAATATTTTAGCTCGATTAAGCTCAATACCTCAATCAAGGTCCTCACCTTAATCGAGCCTTTTTGTTAACTTGGCAAGGCCTCGATCAAGGGTTTAATAAATTCTCACCAAGATCTTTTAAAATTCTAGCATAGTTCTTGATTGAGAGTTTAATAAAACTTCGATCCATCCACGAGGCTCGATCAAGGGCTTCAAAATAGAAATCCTAACCCCCTTTGCATTATATTTTCTATAGTTTCAAGTTCTAGGGGATGAAACCACTTCATCTCTTCCATATCAGGTGGCATAGTTGATTCTAGTGGTGTTGTAATTGAATTCTCTATCCAATGTTGTATAAATTTAACACTTTTGGTTTCATATTATATTTTAAATTTATTTTCTTCTAAAACTTATACATATTTTTTTCTCCCAATTACAAAGGCACACAAAGAAAAATTAGAAGCATAAAAATTACACAACTAAAAAATTATAAAATATATATAAGTTACTTATGGATATTTTCACTTTAAGAGGGAATTTCTGGTTTTTAAGTTTACATAAACAAGAGAAAAAAAAATTGTTGGGAACACAAAGGTATATAAAACACGACTTAAATGTTGATTTGTTGGCCTTGAAAATTAATAAAAAAATATAATTTTACATAAAATAATGTGTGGGAAACACTAAGTTATGTTTAGAATGTGCTCATATCATTGTACTATGTTGTCATTGATGTCAAAGGATTGATGCCAAAGGGTTGATGTCAAGTAGAGTCATAGTGATGTATTGTCATTGATGTCAAGGTTGATATCAAAGGAAGTTGTATCATTAATGTCATGTCATGGTTGATAAGAAGTACCAAATGGATGAAATCCAAAGTGGTCCCCTTATGGTGAAATCCCTCATGGGAAGACGCTTTGTGAAGTCCAAATGGTTAAGTGGTTGAGTAGTCCTAACAATGTGGTTAAGGAACTCAATATTGGTTGAGGAATAATGTAATGAAGGTCAGTGAATCTGCAAGTGAGGCTATTCTAGATGGATAGTACATGACATTCCATTTTAGGTGATATGTGGTACAACACATAGTTCCTCAAGGTTGAGGAGATATGGATTAGTGAAGTTGGAGAACCCTCATGAGTTATCTAGAAGCCCATAGAAGGTCAAAGAAGTCAAATTATTCTAGAAGCTCCTAGAAGAAGTTGACTAGTCAAAATGGTTGCAATTAAGAGTTAAACATGGGTTAAGTTGTTGCAATAAGAGAATAATTAAAAATAAATTAGTTGCAACTAGAAGTGGTGAGATTACTATTTGTGGATAAAGTGGTTGTAAGTGGAAAAACTTGTTAGAAGTGGGTTAACCCTAAAAGAAGGAAGTTGGTTAGAAGATAACCCCTAGAGGAAGCTACTTGGAGAGTGTAAATAAGAGAGCAAGTGTCTATTCCGATGATGATCTTTGAGCATATTTAATATATATTATCTTGTGAAAGGTTTATTGCAGGTACCCATTGATACAACTGAAGTTATGCAAGTATGAGGTAGCAAAGGAAGGTTGACGACGAAAGTTTCAAAGCTTCAGAAAAACCCTAGTTTCTGAAGAGTACACGAGTTGTAGTGGAGGAGGTCACGTACATACGTGGGCTTCAGTGGCTGAGGTAGCATACATACGTAGGTTGTACAAGGAAAAGGCATGTACAACTGAAAATGTCATGAAAATTGAGTAGATGTTGGTGCTAGGTCCCTGAAGTCCGAAGCAAGTTCTCAGGTCATCATTCTACAGGTTCAAATCATCAACATAAGTTATGGTATGGTTACATGTTTATTTTAATGATCACTCTTGCTTATGGTATGGTGAATACTTGAGGCATTCTTGGTATGGTTGTTGTGGTATCTGGATATGGTATATGTTTGTTGGTTAGTTGAGTGAACAACACTCTTATGTATGGTGCAGTTCTGATGTGGTTGAGGGATATCTATGTTGTATGATGATGTATGCATCTGGGAAATGCATAGGTTGTTGGAGATACTTCATTGAGGACATGGTACATATGGCATAGGTTGGTTGCAGTGACAGGTTGCAGGTGGATGTGACAGAGACAATGAAGGTATGAAGGGCCAAAAGTTTCAGAGTTGCAAAAAGCTGGAAAACCCTAGTTTTATGAAGGTGTACGCATGCTGAAAGAGGGAAGGCCGCGTACATACGCATGCTGTAGTATAGAAAGATCATGTACATACACGTGATACAGTATAGACAAGTCACATATCTATTGGTACATTTGACAGATTGTTTTTTTTTACAAGCTGGGTCTTGTACTTGAGGGTTGGATTCCTCACATCTTAGTTGGTGTTGAGATCTGCAAGCTAGGTCTTGTATTGAGAGTTGGTACTCTCTTGGAGTTGGTGCTCTTTTCATTTGGTGTTGATAAACCCCAAAGATTGTAGTCTTCTGTAACACATAATACAAAAATCTTACACATATATTTGGTGTTCTTTGTGTTTATTATGGTGATGGTTTATAGTTCTCTATTATTGATGAATGTTGTTGATACATGCAAGTAACTAAGTATGAATGATTAACATGTTTGAAGTAGTTTCTAACTAAAGTTTTGAAAGAAGTGCAAAAAGATCCCTACACTAATTCACCCCCCCTCTCAGCATGGTCGGTGTGTCCAACACATATATCTATCTATCTATCCATATTAAAAGTTATAAATTGAACACCAAATTAGTTGTTGGGAAAAAAAGTTACTTGCTAACTTTTTCGAAGTTTGCTAAGGCAAACATATAATGAAATGAAAATTAATTGATCTACTGTAAACATCCTTTTTTGTCCTTGGGAGGGTTTTTGAATGCTAAAAATATATATACAAAATGTGATTTTGTCTTTTTGAATAAAATTACAAATTTGTTTCGTGGAAAAAAATGAAAAAAAAATGCAAATTTGACACATTAAATGACAATTATTTTTAAAAAAAAATCGTTAAAAATATAACACAATTCCCTAAAAATTAATTTTTATTGCACATCAAAATTCACAAAGTGTATATGAGTTTTGAGTGCTTCACTTTAAAAATATGTAAAATGTCAAATTTTCATTGTCACATTTCACTAAAAAAATGTGAACATCTTTATGGATTCACCCTATAATGATTTATTTTTTCAAAGCCGAGAAAAGGAAAAAAAAATGAAACATTTGATTGAAACAAAGGAAGAAGAAGACCCTTTATTTTAATAATCACTCTTGCTTATGCTATGGTGAATACTTGAGACATTATTGGTATGGTTGTTATGGTATCTGGATATGGTATATGTTTGTTGTTTAGTTGAGTGAACAACACTCTGATAAATGTACAATCCTCATCTTCTTACTAGATTTTCCCACTTCAAATTTTCCAAAATACATCTTATACTTATTGTGTTAATATTATGTTTTATGTATTTACTTATTGTGTTAATATTATGTTTTATGTATTTATTTATGTAACTTCTTTTTTGTATTCTTATTTATTTTGGTATTTTAGATACCATGCTTATACGTTTATATTTTGATGATGAGTAAATACTACAAAATATCTAAAATATGGTGCAATAACATTTAAAATAATTAAATGAATAATATTGTAATAACATTTTGATCACGAATAATATTATTTAATATTTAAAATTTGTTGCAATAATATAATAATGTGTTGATCCTGAATAATTTTCATATTTTGCAAAATATTGTTCAATAAAATATTTAAGATATATTGTAACATTCTAATGAAATATCTATAGTTTGTAATTAGGCACAATCTTGACATCACTTTCTGGAAGGGGAGTCCATCTAAAAACCATGATTAGAATGGAAATGGAATATATATCCTTCACAAATATCCACTGGCTTGACCCTAAAGAGATGACAAGCAATGCAAGTAACATTAAGCCTATTCATATCGATCCACGACACATGCATTAACATTTGTAAGGGTGTTGTGCCATTATGGATACATGTTGGTTAGATTGTGAAATTAACACTACAACATAGGTTAAGACGAAGATGTAATATAAAAAAATGTTTTCCCCATAGTCAAAGGATATAGATATATTTTGACCCACCAAGTACTTAAAGCTTGTGAAATTAGCCATGGATGAAGTATTACCCCTCTATAACTCAAATACCATCACTTCGAATTCATTACCATATGCTTGATGGCCTTGTTGCATAGTTAAAGGATATAATATAGATATATTTTAACCCACCAAGTACTTAAAGCTTGTGAAATTATCCATGGATGAAGTATTACCCCTCTAAAACTCAAATACCATCACTTAGAATTCATTACCATATGCTTGATGGCCTTGTTACATATTCCTTTTTTGTGGTTGTACCACCCTAACTTTATTATGAATTTGAATTTATTATTGATGATTGAGATGATAAAGGTTAGTGAAAATTGAACTAGTTAATATTAAGTGGGTTTTATTGTGGGGAAAACTTCACAGTTAAGCACATTTAAGTCAAAAGAGTCTTGGGATGGGTGACCGCCTGGGAAGTCCTAGTTATCGGGTGCAAGCCTCAGAGGTGATGATTGATGCTATGTGATTCATTTCTTTCACTTCAATCCCACTTTTTCACCCATGTGAGCATCACCTGATGCAATGAGTGTTAAGTGAACGATTAAAATCATGAGAATTATTGGTTAGTTGTGATTAATACTCATCAATATGGGTCATAGATTAATGACTTACTCTACATAGTTAATCCCAAAAATGATATCTAGTTAATATTATTTGACTGATTCGTATTACATTGCTCTTACATTCCTTTATCAAAATCATTTCCTTTATTAGCAAAAGAATTAACAATAGTTTTGCCATCTTTTTAGGTCAAGTGGAATGGAAATGTTATAATCTTGTTATTTATTTCCTAAGTTTTATATATAACTTTTTAAAAGATTAGAATTTTGTTGTTTGTAGATGTATTGATAGTTAGGGAAAACAAACTTATGCTAATCCCACTTTTTTAAGTAAAACTTTTTTGAACCTTTCACATCTTACATTTCCTCTAAAGGCTTTATCAAAGATTAATTTGTTAAAGGCTTCTTCAAAGATTAATTTGTTACTTGTTATTAGATTTACAATTCCTTCATTAATTAATTTGTTACTAAATTTACAAATTCTTCCACCACAAAAAAAAAAAAAAAAAATCTTTTATTTTCATTAATTAATTTGTTACTAGATTTACAAATTCTTCGAGAGAGAAAGTATGTTTTATTTTCTTAATAATTAGTAGTAGGTTATCTTTATTTAATCATGCTTATATCTTTTATTTTCATTAATTAATTTGTTATTAGATTTACAAATTCTTCCAAAAGAAAAAGTATGTTTTATTTTCTTAATAATTAGTAGTAAGTTATATTTATTTAACTATGCTTTTATGTGAGCTAATATTTATATATACTTTTTAAAGGATCATATTTTTGTTGTTAATTTTTAAATATCGTGTTTATTTCCTAAAATATATATATGATTTTTGTTTGGATGTGTTCACACTCAAGGAAAGCAAATTGATGGTTCTACCACTTTCTTTCATAAAGCTTTTTTGAACCTTGCACATCCTACGTTTCCTCTAAAGCCTTCATCGAAGTTTAATTTTTTAAAGGAGGGTGATGATGTAACCAAACAACTAAGGCATGAAGGAGTTATTAGTCTCTGTCGTAGGTATGGAGGGATTATAGTGATTGATAAAGTGTTGACTACATATTAGTTTGTCCTTTGACCGGAAATATTTGCACAATACCTATTGTTGGAGCTATGGAATTAAAAGCATATATTTTTATATATTAAAAAGTAACATATATGTTCTGATCTGATTGGCTAAGAGATTGGAGGTCTTATTGCCGGCTTCACTATTCCCAATGTAGTATATGGCAACATATCCAAACTTTTTCTCGTAGACAGTATGTTTTAATCATACATTTTTCCTGTATATTGCTTGAAGGTCGATTAATTCTACCATTAGTTCGAATGTTTGTATAGCATTTTCTGCTACCCGAATATATCTGTCAGTTTTGATATGTACTAAGCATATTGAAATGTTTTCATATCCAAACTTTGTATATTTCTTGAAATTTATTGACACTTATTCCAATATGCCTCAATAGGTCTGACAGCGTAAATGTCTACATGATGCGACGTCCACCAACACCCCTGACAACTTAAATGTTTGCATACCGCGAGGTCCTTAGACAGCCTAAGAGTCTTAAATGTCTATGTAAATATGGTTCTCGGAGTACATGTCAGTTCAATAGCCATTGTATGTTTCATCCTTGTTCTGCCATTGAAGCTACATACATTGTTTACTGGTTCGGTGACTGCTTCTTCTTTGCTGGTTTGTCGGGTGCTGCCATTGTATGTTTCATCCTCATAATCGTTGAAGCTAGATACATTGTTTACTAGTTCGGTGAGTGGTTCTTCTTCGTTGGTTTCTCGGTTGCTATTTTTTGTTGTTTCGCTCACGATTCGACCCGGGCTTCTGCATTTCATCGTTTCGGAGTAAGTTTTGATGCCATAGTTTCATTTTGTATTCCTTGTTTGTTGTTCAGTGTTTACAATTTGCAAGTAAGAATGTTTGCTTATTTGTAGTCGCATGTTCCTTGTATTTTTTTGGTTCCTTTTCTGTTTCGGCTGCAGTTTTGTAATCGTTGTAGATATATATGTTGTTCACTGGGTCAGTGCCTTTTGCTGGTTCGTTGGTTCCTGGGTTGTTGGTTCTATTTGTTTGCCTGGGGTTTGCGCTTTGGGGCCCTGGGGGTGTAGTTCTGCCTCTTCATGCTTTCTCGTTAGTTTGGTACTTGATGGTTTATTTTCTTTGATTCGGCCTTGCAGGGTTGGGGTGCAGCGGTGGTGGTTGGAGCTTTTCTTTTTTCTTTTTTTTTGGATTGTTATTATTTTTTTGGGGCGCTTTACGGTGTTCAACCCCTGCACCCACCATTCAATCTGCAGTTGTGTTATTTGCCATTTTTTCAGAGGTCGTTATCTGCAATTCTGTGAGATTTTCCTAGTGCTCGAGTCCTGCCATGAAATAAAAAATAGTTTCATACAAAATTGTTGGAGGATTACATGTGAAGTTACAATATCCATTGTTTTTTGTTGGAATAAAGCATATGTATGCAACCTACATTTATAGACCATGTATGGTCAGATGTGCGGATATGACATGACATGTTCTTTCTCCTCTACATAGACTGGTGTGCGCACAATACAATTTGTGTTGTGCTTGAGATATGATATGTGCAACAAAGATTCTTCAAGATTATATTTTCATGTCTGGAAGCATGTCTGGGTAGTTTGCCACAGAAAACTGAGAACTTGTATCGTGGGCACTGCAGTCTATGTAGAGGATAAAGAACATGGTTAAAGGGCATATATGGATGAATTGCTAGGGAAAACCAGAAATCGTTTAGCTGTGGCCACGCAATTGCGTGATATTTTCTGCCTTGTAATATATTTTGGCCAGGGAAAAAAAAACTAGACGTTTACAGCCATGGATAGAGAAGCGCAAAGGTTCATGTTTCTACCTTTGTAAACTGTTCGTTGAGTCAGTTTTCTTGTATCTACATATTCCTTGTTCTCCAGTGAATACCAACTTCCATTGATGTTCATTTAATTTTGTGGGTTCCCACATTGAAACAAACAGAGTAGCTGGAGAAAAGGAGGGAGTCTTGACTGCATCGGCTAAAGAGGATATATAAAGGTGCATGCTTGTATTGTTGTTTCATATTGCGTTATTTTGTATTTCATTTATGGTCTGTATATGTGTTAAACTAGTTGTGTGCCTTCCTACATGGTAAGTTATCTTGGTTACATACGTTCCTTCCTGCATACTAAGCTAGTTTATGTCTGTTGTGCTTGCACTGCATTGCTGCATTTAAAGAAACATAATCGTTGGACAGGACGACAAACTCTTTGGCGGGTAAATATACCTTTTTCTTTTTCTTTTAGATGTATGTTTTCATACTAACTTGCTTTCGTATCGATTGCATCTTCGGCATTGCTGCCTTGGAAAAAACAAGTTACTTGGACAGGGAGATGAATTCTTCTGTGCAGCAGCATAGGGTTCTGTGGTACAATATTCTAAAAGGTATACCAAGTGTGCCGGTAAATTAAATATACAAACCAGGTGGGAGAATATAATATTAGACTTGAAAATGATGAATTCGCAGTAATGGGCCTTTCTGCGCTCCTTGTTTCTACTTTTTCCATTTTCTATTATCCATTTTGTTTTCTAATTCATCTGCTTAGTATGGTTTTCGAAAATTCCCTCGTGCGTCGATTGGTGGACTAACAGACTGACATATGTGGTCCTTCTTCTACCTTATTCCATAGTTACCCACTTTGTCGATTGCAGCTACCAGGTTGGCAGGTTGAAGATTTTTCCCTTGGCTTTCGGGGGTCTGTGATATACAGATTGGCCATGGTGACCCACAGTCACACCCTGTTTACTGTTAAACATTTCTCTAGTTAAAAAATTAAGATGCATACAGTTTTATGGTTATTTGGTCCTTCTGATGGACAATATACAATGCATATATTTGTTTAGTCCTGATGTTCATCTTCACATGCTTGCATCAGAAAAAGTTGGACTAGTGAGACGACCATGAGCAGTCAGTCATCCCAGACATCGGCAGACCGACAAGGCCAAAGGTAAATATGCATGTGTTGTGCTCTTACTATGTTTACTAAACAAATTTCCTGGGCTATATATTCATCTATGGCATGGCAGATATGTTGATGCCATTTGCAATACATGGTTTCTAGCTCGCAAGAAGTATCAACAAGTACAAGTGAAACGCCAAATGTGATGCATGTTCCACAGACCAAGAGGTGTGGTTGCGAAACTATGGCTCCATAGTTCATCAATACTATTCGTGTACTTGTAACACACTACCATTCACTTTAGTTTTCCTGTTCAAAAAATGTCACCAGGTCTAGAGTTGTGACATCCAAAGTATTGTCAATAGAGGGCTTGAACAGCCACCAAACTGGACAACTGTTCGTCGGGGACATAATGGTTGTCTATACCACCTACTTGGACAAGGAAAACAAAAGTAGATCCATTATGTGTGCTGATATGACAGACAAGGACGCCATGATGACAGTCACACTGACTGTTCCTCCACAACTTGTCCAGAAACATGCAGAAAAGATATTGTCGTGTAATGGGATATCCATTACAAATTTTAATGTATTGCCCAAAACAGTATATGACCGTGGTGATTGCGATCGAATTATTTTGCTCAACAAAACAAGCATCGTGGAAAAAATTCCTGTTATTTGTTCAGAATATCACTTCCTCCCGGACTCGACTATCAGGCAGCTTGCACAAAGCACTGATATTTACCCAATTGGAACGATTGGGGTTGTTGTGACACTGGTGAGAAAATTTGGGTCGCAACACATTCTCCATATAAAGGATGGAGAGTCGGACAACGACAAGGCAATGGTACCGCTTTTCATATTCAGTTTTGTTCTTAACTTTCACGTCTGCATATCTGTCGGATAAGTTACACAAATATTGCATTGTTCGATGTTGCAGCTACAATTGTTCAATACGTATTTAGATTTGTTTTCGTCAATGGAACAACAATTGCATAGAGGGAAGATTCCACTTATGTTGTTCAAAAATATAACAAAGAAGAAAGATGCTAGAGAAATGATCTTTCAGACAAACCAGGCAACGTTTGTAACAGAGTTGTGAGAAGATAGAGTAGAGGATCTGGAGAAACTAGTTAGTTCTACAATTGTTGTGCGTATACATCCACAAAATCATCCTCACTTTGCTTATAGAAATAGCCTTCAACAAATTTATGCACCTGTTTATTTTTTCTTTTTTGTTTTAAAGGGGAGGGGGGAATGTAGTTGTGTATTATATTGTTCAATGTATTAATCCCTTTGCTTGCGTTGCTAGGTTGAAGGTCTTTTAATTGCAGCCAATGTGTACTCGACCCCCTTTGAGCCTGTATGTGCAAAATTTCATTCCGCTGCTTCTGCCTCCGCTTTGATAAGTGATGATATGATTGATTGTCTGCGATGCGGTGAAAAATGTCCATATATTTATGGACATTGCATCAATGGTGTTATCCGAACCGTGGGCAACACAACTATGCAGTGTTCGGTTAGGCAGACTCTGTTACAAAATGTGCTTCCTGAATTGGCAGAGTTATCGTATGAAACGTATCTATAGAAAAAGCCAAGTAGTGTCTATATGCTGCGACAGCTTCGGATACAGAGCAAATTCACCTTAAATGAGGACAATGCAATTTTGCATATCGGCTGAAGAAGGGCAAAAAAAAATTAAAATCAAACTTTGGGAGGAAACGAAAATACCTCATGTCTCTCTGTAATATTTTTTCAACATCCAGATGAATGTTCGTTTCAAGAGAAACGGAATGCGCTGACGTCTTTTCTTTGTATATCAAATTGTTTGGTGCAAAGGTCGATGGGTTCTGCTCAATGGAACCTTCTGGGAACTTTCTTCTGGGCTATTTAAAGTATGGTTGGTTCTTGGTTATCTGGTTTGTCTATCAATTTGTATACCATGGAACTCCGACTTTTCTTTGGAGGACATGGAACAATTAAATTGAATTTTTTTGGCCAGCTGGCACGCAGATCCGCCTGATAATTTCTATGGCGTTGTAACGCAAATGTACTATGTGACTTGTTTTGGCAAATTTCCTTGATGGTCAAATTATTGTTGTGAAATAATTTGAAATCAACGAATATATAGTGTGCGAAGTGCAACTATCCTATCATACCAACAAGAGGCTCTTAAAATTCAAATTGATCATTGTTTTCGCAATTTTTTCTTATTCGATGAACTTGGTAAAATTAATATCCTGGAATAATTTGAAATCAACGAATATATATTGTGCGGAGTGAAATTGTGCTATCATATGAACAAGAGGGCCTTAAACTTCAAATTGGTCCTTGTTATGCTTGCAGTGATAGAATTTTACAAAAAAAATCTTTTGTTTCCTTCATTTTTAAAAAAATAAGCGATTTAACATCATTTAATAATTTAATGTAATTCACTTGTACAATAACAATAGTTAATATTAATATTTTAGTATCTGAAAATAATGTTTTTAGCTAAAGTTAGATAGGATGAGCATTGCTAAACAATTGCAATCTTGAACCCGCCAGACGTGGAATCTGCAAGTCCACTTGTCAATTTGTATATCACGGAAGTCTGGGTGATATTTGCAGGACACCGAACAAAAGAGGTTCAAATTTCAGCCCGCCAGGCCAAGAACCCGTGATCCAAAAAGTGCCCAAGTATGGAACGAGGGATCCGCATATGCTCTATAAAATCTCTTGTCCATACTTTCTAAAAGTACATGTTTACTATGTATTGCTCGTTTGTCGGAAAACTTTTATATCAGTCACCCGACCAAATTGTACAAACTTTCTCGTTTAATTAAATTTTGCAATAGCAAAAATTATTATTAATAATTTAGTATTGAAAATCATGTTTTTAGATATGTTAGATAGTTGATAGGGATTAGTATCTGTAAACAATGGAAAACTTGAACCCACCAGCCCTCAAGTCCATCTGTCAATCTGTATATCGCGAAACTCTGAGGGATATTCAGAGGACAAGGAACAATGAAAACTACAATGTTGAGCCACGCAGCCCACAACTCTGTTTGTCAATTTGTAAATCGTGGAGATGTGTCTGGTGTTTGTACAACGCAGAATAATAGAGGCCCAATTTTCAGCCCGCAAGCCCCACAGACCCGATAAAAAAAAATCGCTAGATATGAAATTTATACGGGATCTCTACGGGACAATAAAACTGCAATGTCCAGCCAACCAACCCGATTCCACCTATCCACTTATATATCGCGGAAGTCTGGGTGCTATTTGTAGGAGACAGAACAATAGAGACTCTATTTTCGGCCCGCCAGGCCGCAAACCAAAAACTGCCTAGGTATGGAATGAGGGATCCGCATATGTTGTATAAAATCTCATTCCATACTTTATATAGAGACAATGTCCACAAGTCTGCGTGTCAAATTGTATATCGCGGAAGTCTAGGTGTTATTTGTAGGACATAGAACAATAGATACTTAATTTTCAGCCTGCCAGGTCGTGAACCCGCGATCCAAAAAGTGCCTAAGTATGGAATGAGGGATCCGCATTTGTTCTAGAACAATGTTTTTGTACAACATGGGACAATAGAGGCCCAATTTTCAGCCTGCCAGCCCCAGAGCTCCCGATAAAAAAAAATCGCTAAATATGAAATTCATACGGGATCTCTGCATATGTTGTATAAAATATCATTCCATACTTTATTTAGAGACTATGTCCACAAGCCCACGTGTCAATTTGTATATCGCGGAAGTCTAGGTGCTATTTGTGGGACACAGAACAATTGATACTTAATTTTCAGCCTGCCAGGTCGCGAACCCGCGATCCAAAAAGTGTCGAAGTATGGAATGAGGGATCCGCATATGTTCTAGAAAAATGTGTTTGTAAAGCGCAGAACAATAGACGCCCAATTTCCAGCTCGCCAACCCCAGAGCCCCCGATAAAAAAAAAAATGCTAAATTCGAAATTCATACGGGATCGCTACGGGACAATAAAAGTGCAATGTTCAGCCAACCAGCTCGAGTCCACCTATCAATTTGTATATCGCGGAAGTCTGGGTGCTATTTGTAGGAGACAGAACAATAAAGACTCTATTTTTAGCACGCCAACCCGCGAACCCGCGATCCAAAAATTGCCTAAGTATGGAATGAGGGATCCACATATGATGTATAAAATCTCATTCCATACTTTATATAGAGACTATGTCCAAAAGTCTGCGTGTCAATTTGTATATCTCGGAAGTCTAGGTGCTATTTGTAGGACACAAAACAATAGATACTTATTTTTCAGCCCACCAGGTCGCGAACCCGCGATCCAAAAAGTGCTCAAGTATGGAATGAGGGATCCGCATATGTTCTAAAACACTATCAATTTGTATACTGCGGAAGTCTGGGTGTTATTTGTAGGAGACAGAACAATAAAGACTCTATTTCCGGCTCACTAGGCCGCGAGCCCGTGATCTAAAAAATGCCTAAGTATGGAATGAGGGATCTACATACGCTGTATAAAATCTCATTCCATAGTTTATATAGACTATGTCCACAAGTCTGCGTGTGAATTTGTATATCACAGAAGTCTAGGTGTTATTTGTAGGACACGGAAGTCTAGGTGGTATTTGTAGGACACAGAACAATAGATACTTATTTTTCAGCCCGCCAGGTCGTGAACCCGTGATCCAAAAAGTGCCCAAGTATGGAATGAGGGATTTGCATATGTTCTAGAACACTATCAATTTGTATATCGCGGAATTCTAGGTGCTATTTGTAGGAGACAGAACAATAGAGACTCTCTTTTCGGCCCGCCAGACCGCGAGCCTGCGATCCAAAAACTGCCTAGGTATGGAATGAGGGATCCGCATATGCTGTATAAAATCTCATTCCATACTTTATATAGAAACTGTCCACAAGTCTGTGTGTGAATTTGTATATCACGGAACTGTAGATGCTATTTATAGGACACGGAACAATAGATACTTAATTTTCAGCCCACCAGGTCACGAACCCGCGATCAAATGCAATGTTTAGCCAAGCAGCTCGTAGGTCCTCCTGTCAATTTGCATACCGCGGAAATATGGGTGTTATTTGTAGGACACTAAACAATAGAGACTTTTTTTTCAGCCTGCGAGGCTGCCAACCTGCGATAAAAAAAGTGCCTAAGTATGGAATGACTATTTTTTATATTGCTTGTTTGTGGAAATACTTTTATATCACTCAGTCGACCAAATTGTGCAAAATTTCTCGTATAATTAAATTTTTCAATATAAATATTTAACAGTAATAATTTAGCGCAGGTCAGGTTCTGAATTTGCATATCGCGGAATTGTTAGTATTATTTGTAGAGCGCGAAATAATAGATGCCCATTTTTTTTCCCGCCAGCCCGAGAACCCCCGATCCAAAAAAGTGGCTAATTATGGAATTAATACGGAATCGCTAAGGAAAAAAAAAATGTAATGTTGAACCAACCAACCCGCAAGTCCGCCTGTCAATATGTATATCGTTGAAGTGTAGGTGCTATTTGTAGGACACGAAACAATAGAGGCTCAATTTTTAGCCCGCCAGGCCGAGAACCATCGGCCCTTCACGTGCCCTGGGTATATCTTCACCCGACTGCTTTTCATACTTTGGTATTTCTTGGAATTGGTTTTGCCATTGTTGCTGCCTTTGTACTTGTTTCCAGATATGCAATAATTAAGCTTTAATGCTAGTAGCCATCCTCCAGCAACCATTAAAACTGTCATTAATGTCTGTAAGTCCGGAGAAGATTTGTCATTAGTACGAATTAAACTAAGATTTGCCCACAAGCATGTTATCCTTTCCAAGTATTCATTTCAAAGGGCATGCAATCTTATTTTTTTGTACGCCGACGAGTTGGTGCTTTTAAGAAATTTATGATTCTTAATCTCTTTTCGTCGTCACCGCCACGTTCACACTTTTTTCTAATTGTGAAATTAGTGAGTTGTGATGGTCACAGATCATTTCACATGAACCCTGGAAATTGTCATTAATCAACGAAAAGCTCGAGGAGATATTCCATTGATACACATTAAACCATAATTTGTGGAGGCTTATATTATCCCTCCCCGATTTTCATTTCAAACATCGTCTCGACCAAATGGAAATTCTAAATAACTTCTGGTAGCAGTTCTCTCCACACACAGTAAACACATTGGGGCATAATGGCCAGAGGTTCCACTATTCCAGGGCATATTCTTACTATTCATCTCCCTCCGCCCAGGAGAAAAAAAGGAGATGGTCCCTTGGTACACCGAGAGATATATTTCAAGCCAAAAAATTCCATCGCAACCCTGGCTGGTCAGAGAACCTGCCCAGTTGCAGTCATTACTATCGCAGAAGTTGGTGCCATGAATTCCGAGCCAGAAGAAGATGATCTGATGGACGATGATATGGCAATGGATGATGGAAATGCAAAAAATATTCCCACTCCTGTGCCCAAATTGACATCAACCATAACGAACTGACCTTCTCGGCTCGATGATCACAGTCATGACAACACCAAAAGGAGTTTCAGAAAAGAAACTGATGGTGAACGCAACAGCCACTTTGCACCGCGAAAGTAGGAATTCCAGAGTTCCAAATTAGTCCATTCTGGGTAGAAGAGTTTCAGTGTAAAGCAATGATATGTTGATGCTCCCAGAGATATATTTCAAGCCAAAAAAATACTGTTTAACATTTTCGGGCATCAGGTCCAAAACTCTCACTCCTACCACACATTTTCCTACTAGTCATCACCTTCTGCCCAGAATGGAATAATTTGGGCCTCTACAATTGCACGTGCAAGCTGTGCTATTGAATTTTTTTGGACTATGCAGAGGCGATTTCAGCTAAGGGCTATTCCACTTGCCCTACAACCATTTTCATCTTCTTTCTGAGGAAAAGCTTCTGAAAAATATCAATTTCAGCAGAGGATGATTCATCGACGAGAAAACTCCAAGGATCTTGCATACTGCAGAACCTGTGCCTATGTTTGTCGCATATACCTTCAATGTTTTGGCCTGAAGAACTAGGTCCAATTTCTAAGCATAGATGTATAGTACTCGGTGTTTTTCTTATTTTATTTTATTTTAAATGGATTTGCTATTAAAAAAAAATTGCCTTGCATTCTTCATTCCTGCCTCTTTTCTAGGTTTAACTCATGTTCTAATTGGCATGGTTCGGTGCTCTCGTACTTCTTTGATCTTGTGTTTACTAATACCAATGTACAATGTTGCTGCAAAATCGTTATTCTTGTTTCTAGACATGCAATTATTAAGTTTTAATGCAATAAGTTTAATACTTGAGTTAATATGTTGCAATGATGGTAGAATGTATCAAGAACGTTGTTACACGCACACATTCCAATAAAATATAATCTTCTACAAAGCATTTGCTGGCAATTAGTAGAAAAGGAAATTTAGTGGTTAAGTTGATATGTTACAGTCATGGAATAATGTATCAAGAACATAGTTGCAGGCATACATTGCAATAAAATGTAATCTTCAACACTGCATTTGCTGACAATTAGTAGATCATGGTTTTGCAACGATGGCGCTTCTTTGAAACCAATTCGCGCTTACAAAAACTGCCTTCTGCCTCTCTATTTTTCCACTCTTTTATTCCCTCTAGTTTCTCTTCCTCGTTACTTAATCATTTTTTTCTCGACAATGCGTTGCTCCGCAGCTTCGCGGATTCACGCGTTTGCGTTTCCAACGTCTGCTTCCCCTTTCTTTAAATTGGTCGTCTATTGTTCCCTATCCCACGACTGGCACGCATAGTTCCGCCATATACAAATTGACAGGCGGACATGCGCGCTGGTCGGGTCAACATTGCAATTCTACTTTTTCGTGACCTCCAAACAGCATTCGGAGCTCCAGTGTATACAAATTGACAGATATTCAAAATTGAAACCATTCTTAGATCATATGCTTTTTCGTATTACGGTCCACCTATCATGCCCTTTTCTGTGCTGCAGATTTTTGCGCTGAAAACTTTCGAGAAATACAATTTAACTGTCGGGTCCTTGCATATTTAGTGGAACTATTGTCACCCCATTTTGAAGCCCGTCTGTCCACTTTCCATACTTCGCCATTTGTTTGAATTTCTTTGGCGAATTGTCGGTTTGGCGGGTTGAAGAAACATTCAGTTCGTAGTCATTGTTTCCTGTATCCGTGCCCCTTTCCAAATAGCAGTTGGAAATTATATATAAGATTTTATTGCCACATATGCAATTAGCAATTTCCCTGTTCCATACTTAGCCACTTTGGCAGAATTCTGCAAATATACAAACCGGTCACTCAACTGCCCCATCATGATCTCTTCCATTTTACACATTTTGCACTCAAAAATTCCGAAACACGAAATTTCATCGTGCAACACTCGGTTGTCCTGACTATCCCCGTAACCTTTTTTTGAATCCCGTCTGACCGCTTTTTAGAGCTTGTCATTCTTTCCTTTCTCTCCGCCCTCTCCGTCTCCTTTGCACTTG
>ML778436.1:1669468-1725812 GCA_009831015.1 Picea engelmannii | reverse complement strand
ATTCATCGCGGGAGCTGATACTTATTAAGGATGGTGCAATCGCTTTATTGGGGTTTTCAAGCTTTAAAACCTTGCAGACTTTCAAATCCAATCATGCAGCAAGCATTCTATTTAATGCAATAATTGATTCTCCAACATCAAAGACACGAACCTTGGCTAATCTGGAAGAACAACTCTGCCTTTACCTGTGATGAAATGTATTGATTCGGCTCTCGATTAGATAAATCTTACGTGAAATATCTGAATCACACTGTTTAGAACCACATTATTCAATCAGCTTTAAACCAATAGACAAAAAGAAATGCAGTTATAGGTGGTGAGAATACACACACAACAGTGCCATAAAATGCAGTTTATATGCTATGAATGACGACATTTTTTTTTCTCAACTCCTACAACTAGCAATGTACAGAAAATGGTATGACATCATCTCAACGAGTGTTTTTCTTATTTGGAGTAGTGGAAAAAATCAATCTGGCTTCAGTGTCCAACTTGATCTTTGTTGGCAAACGCTGCAGCCACCAAATGTCTGAAACAAAACTGTATATCCACAATATCAATTAATTGCTCCCAGATCCTTCATTGGGAAACGCCCCAGCTACCAAATATCTCAAACACAATTATATATCCACAATATCAATTAATTCCTCCCTGATCTTTTGTTGGCAAACGCTGCATCTACCAAATATCTGAAACAAAATTGTATATCCACAATATCAATTAATTGCTCCCAGAAAATTAGACCTGTTGTGGAGATCTCCATGTCAGATCCATAACCCTAATAAAATGGAAAACGTTTGTGATCCTATTTTTTTTAATTATCATAATGTCAACATAAGTAAGAGCATAAATGCATGGAGATGTCTATGTGAGGTCTGTAACCCTAATAAAATGGAAAAAGTTTGTGATCTCTACATTTATCATGGTATCAATACGTTTTATCTGTGGATTGATCCATCCAATTAGCATAACTGTGGATCGATCCATCTTAGATTTGGATTAATGGGTATACATGTATTTTAATTGCGGATTTTATTATATCTGCCTTGAACTTAAGAATTTTAAGTAGATCCTAATTCAACCCTTTAAGGAGATGCAAATCAGAAATAAGTTTGGAATGCTTTCGACCAAGAACGTTTACCATATCACTATAAATGTTCACAGTACGCCAGAGTTGAAATCATAGAGACGTAAAAGAACTAGAAATAAAAAGAACATTTACAAAATTTCCATCTAAAAACTTTGAATCATAATTTACCTTTTTGGCCACAGTAACCCTATCTCTGGAATGATCGTGCGAATGCAGTGAAAATGCAAATGGTATTTCTCCCACCGAAAAAGGCACCTGTAACTCAGAACTCTGGGGCAGGAAAACATGGTATGGCCCTTTGAATTTATAGATGAAACGGGATGTGTGAAATATGATTGATATTTTCAGGGCATCCTTGACAGGTCGAATCTTTGGCAAAGGACATCAGACAAGCTACAAGCTCGCTAGTGGACGCAGCACATCCAGATTCCAGAGCACAATAAAGGGGATGGATGGTAACTGCATGACAACATCCTTCACTTTGTTGCAGGTACAAGTTCATTCATTAAGCAAAAACTATTATATTTCTCAAGTATTAAAATCTTATTATTGTAGGTATCCCGTGTTTAGAGTATAAGAAAATAGTACTTCAACGAACAATGTTGACATATTCGCTAAGGTACTGCGTGTGAGGAGTACCGATATCGTAACCAAGGAACAGTTGCAAATTGTAAGAGAATTGTCGACATCCAAGTCAACCAATAATTATCCCAAATTTAAGCTATCTATGAACCTAAAACCAACCTTCTTAATTTGTAAAGCATTTAAACTGGAGCAATTACAAATTTGATGCGAGTCAGATATTTATGCAAAGTTTTGTTAATGGTAAAATAGTATTTCTGAAAAAAAATTGCTCAATTTTAAAACTTAAAATTGTAAAAAAAAATATCAATATTTCTAATTTTTAATTAAATTATATTTTTGAATTTAAACATTAAAAAATTACTTACATATTATTCGGGTTCAATGTTGAATTTTATTATATATATTATTTAAAATAATAAATAATAATTAACATTTTTATTATGATATGAGTGTATAGGTTTTTTTTTAAAGTTAATCGTATTATTATTTGAGCTTTATTATGGTATGATATTATTATATTTTAAAATATATTTAAATCCCTTATATATATATAGTAATGGGAGAAGGGGGTTCATTCAAGAATTCTAGGGATAAAAGATTTGTTTGGGGATTGGGATTTACTACTAGTAATGAAGTGAGAGATTTGGGATTTATTACTAGTAATGAAGTGGAAGCTACAATTTTTGTTAAAAAATAGAATGTTATAGATGTAATGGTTGTGGAGCATTCATCAATGGTCATCAAAATCATGTCAAGTCAAACTACACCAAGAAATCTAGGATTAGCTAGACTTATTTAAAAATTAGTTTTTGTTAAAAAAAGAATGTAGTAGATGGTATTTTAGATATTGGAGAGGGGGTAACCATATATAAATCAATTCCATGACTTTAATACAATATAATTTGAGACTCTTAATTTGATGATGTGTGAACTCATGTACAAGGGATGCCACAACGTTACTCCTATATCAACACAAGAAACTATAAGAAGTTGGAGGTTGACACATTTGCATGCATGTGGGTTATTTTCCCTCCAAAAAGCTTTGCCCATTCACTATGGAGTAGTTCTTGGTAGGTAGCTTATGATATGTTCTACCCATCCCAAGGGCTTGGCCCATTTTCTTTGGTGTAGTCCTTGGTGGTAGACCATTGTTGTGTGATCTATGACCCAGTGATGGTGAAGAGAGGGTTTCAGAGGTGAGAACAAGAATTGGAAGAGGTATAGAACACAACCAAAATTATGGCACTCAAATGCAAATGATGGGACGAAGATTGGTATGAGAAGTGGTTAATTGAGCATAGGAAAAAGGACCAAGGTATGGTGGAAGTGAAGTTCTTCATGCATTCTCAATAGCAAAAACAATACGAAGTGGAGGGAATAATGATGTCATTGGGAACCAATGTTGGCACGGTACAATATCAGGGCATTCCTCCGGAGGATGATGTTGGTCCTCCCCCTCCTCTAGACTAGATGACTAATGGCTCCTCTCTCATATGTATGTTGAGGTCAAGAATAAAGTTGAGGATGAAGTGCACCCAATGAGACAACTTGATATGGACAAAGATGCAAGTGAGGTAGCAAAAAAAACAACCAGAATCTTGTAGAATTTAACCTCAAGGACATGCTTTTTAGTTCTTCTATTCAAATGAAGATATATATTAAGTTCTGCTTTGTAAATTAAGCTATATACTATTGAGTTATTTTATTTTTGCAACCATATGTAAGACAATATACTTGTAGTATAGGAAGTAATAGCTATAGAATAAATTGGATTACAATTGTTAGTTAAAAACACTCTCTAATTTAATTGAAGGTTTTGACCAAATTTTTTATAAATTTTATACTACATTTAGTTACAATGTATTTTTTAATACATATATAAATTTCTACAATACATATAATATTTTAACAATACTTTTTATACCAATTACATTTTTCTTATAAAAACTACTTATTAATCGTATTATTATACAACTAGTATAAAATATTATTACCAAAACTAATTATTAAAATTCCCTAGTATAATATTGATTAATTGACTAATTTTGTGTAGGTTTGACTAATTGACTAATATTGAATAATTGACTAATTCCCTAGTATAATATTGACTAATTGACTAATATTGTCTAATTATTAAAATTCCCTAGTATTATTATACAACTAGTATAAAATATTATTACCAAAACTAATTATTAAAATTGTTACCTAAAATTAATCATATTATATTAATAATTAACAATTATTACCAAAGATTTGTATATGTGTTATTGTTATTAAAACACAAATTAAAAAATAATTACAAGTTAACATGCCTTTCTCTCATATAAGTTTAGTTTTTTAATTAATACATTTTATAAAAATTATTAAAAACATTTTTTCATTAATAATTTTTAAAATTTTTCATTAATTTATTTTTTTTATTTTAAAAACAATTTTCATTAATTTTAAAATTTTATTTTTGTTTGGTTATAGTACAAGTTTGACTTTGTACTTCTTAAAGTATAACTAGTACATTTTGCTTGTATTCTTTCCATATCTAATATTCGATTAAAATTTTATTTGCTTTAATTCTTCCCCGTATTTTAAGAGGGATGAATGCTCAATTAAAATTCTAAATTATTAAAAGATATAAAAAATGATATTTATATATTCGTTAGTAATTTAATTATTTTTTAATTCATTTAAAATTTGTTATTATCTATTTTATATATCTATATAAAAGATGGCTACATGGCTAGTATAGTATTACTAGATATCTAATTTAATCTTATTGGATGAGTTGCACTAGTGTACATGTATAGGTTTATTAAAGATGCTATCCACTAACGCTCGGAAAAGTTTTATAATTTTTTAGAGGAAGTTTTATAAATTTTGTATTTGGTGAGTGATTTTCTTGTTTGTTTTTATTAGTTAGCTCACTACATTTATGGACCTTTTAATGGTAGCTTATATATTTATATATAATTATTTTTTTGGAAAATCTTGTGGAAAAATCTAAGGGATGCTTCAGCCCCATATTTATGGATGGCATCCCTACTAAACTTATTGGTGTAGACTAGTGAGTCTCAGTTATGGCTAAGATTCCAATCAAGCCTCACCTAGGGATATGTTTCCAATCAAGCACTAAAGATGATTATAAATATTTATTTATTTCAAAGAATAATCCCTCATGTGGTGGATAAAAGTCATATCCTCCATATATAAAATTTTCGTTCACATATGATATTGGCATGTTATTCCACTTTCTTTGAATGGGTTTGGGGCTATTACAAGAGAGTGAAGATTCATGCTAGTATACCATCATCCTTATGTCAATGAGCACATCCACAAATGTAGATATCCTCCTACTAATATAATGATTTATTCGTCGTGGAGTGATAATTATGCTTGCTTGCTCGCTCAACCTTCCCCTCCCTTCTCCATATGGCTTATGTGTGTGAATAATATCATGAATATTGATAACACGAATAATAATAGTTGAATACATCTATGTTGTGGTGTCTTGAAATAACTTTTGTGACTTTAGAATCTCATTCCCTCCTATCCCACATTGGTTGTGAGGATTGCTCTACGACAAAACATAAACCCCAATATAAATCCATGATCCTTATGTCAATGTGGGCATTCAGAGAGGTAGGGGCACCCTATTAACACACCATCCCTCCTTTGTGTGTGTTGCCATGGAATCTCCTTACATAGAGAGATGTAGGAAATCAAATTAGCTTTCTCAATACATAAATTTTATTTATGTAAAAATTGTGTGAATATATAAAAACATAAATTTTCTAGTATTGTTTTTTTTTAATATCTAATGAGGTGTGTGTAATTTTATTTATGTAAGTGAAAATAGAGTTTTTCTAATTTTTTCAAAAAAACTTTACTACAAAATATAATGTATATATTCATGTGAATAGATGATGGTATTTACCTACATGAATTTGAATTTTTAGAGATGTAGAGGACAATATGTACTCATTAAGGCACCATTTTAACAAACATTTTCATGATGGTTTTATATTTTCAGGACATAAAAAATTCAACAAAGCCATGAAATCCTTGGTTGATGTACCAAACCTTAAAATCAATCATGTTTCCCACTTAAGGGCCAAATGTTCCTACTAGAGTGCTTGCGTTGAGGTATAGGGTCATGTTTATATTCCATGATCCATTAAACTAATGTGTTTGGCCTACAGCCTTGGTTTTATCCACACACCACGTGCTACAAGTTTTATATAGTTCCTAAGAAACTATATTTCATCATGGAAACATGTCTTTGGTAAGGAGACCATTCTTTCGTGTGGTAAACCTCAAAATCAAGATTTTATATCACTCTTGGGCTAACGATACCATCTAGAGGGATTATGGTTCATGCCTTAACCCAAGACATGCTTTGGGGTTGAAATCTAGGGGCTTGGGCCTTAAAGGGGTTGTTTCTAAGGTATATGAACCATAATAACGAGATCCTTCCCTAGTGTGCCAAACCACATAAGTGGCCACCTTTATCTTACTCTTACTCCAAGGATTCCATTTAAAGTGCATGTATCTTGGTTTACAACCATGTTCAGGGTATGTGTGCCTTAGAAGTAGCTCCTTTAGGGCCTAATCCATAAGAATTCAACCTCAAATCATGTTTTGGATGGGGGTGTCATTTCCTATAGAGTGGTAAACCTTGGAATCATGCTTGCATATCATTATAGGCCATGTAATCCTTTTGGAGGGTGTGTCTCATGATATCAAGTTGTGTTCATGGCCCATGTGCCTCAAAAGTAGCTCCTTTAGGAATCAAGGCCTGGTGTTTTATCCTTAAAACATGTCTTGGACAATAAGATCATTCCTTAGTGTGCCAAATCTTTGAATGAATCTAATATTAGGCTAAATATTCAATATAGAGGGTGTATCTCATGGTCTGGGGCCATGATCATTGTCTATGTGCCTTAAGAATAGCTCCTTTTACTAGTAACTAGCAAGCTACTAGGTACTAGCAAGCACGACACCACTTTGATGTATAGCCTGAGTACATCGTTCTTCGCATAATGTATGTATCACTCTCACAAGGAGAAATGACAACACACATTATATATGAAACACCTTTACAATAAATGAGGGAATTCCTGGTAATTTCTCTTAGTGATGATGAGAGTCAAAATATGATACATTTGTCTGTGATTTCCATGATGCAACATGCATGGTATATAGAGATGGGCATGAAGAAACTCCCTCCCGATTCAGCAAGAAATCTTGTGATGTCCGCTACTACCTAGATTGAGAGAGAACAAGGTGGCTACTCCTCCATTTGTTTCTAATGTCTGTGATTCCATGATGATTGAATGATTTATGGGTACAACCTCCTATGTTTTGGCCTTAAATCATGTATTGGATGAGGACAACCCCTACCTAGCACACAAAACCTTAAATTTGGGCTCACATCCTACTCTTGGATCAAATATTCCATTTAGAGTGTCTATTTCATGGTCCAAGTCCCTATTCATGGACCATGTGCCTTATATAAGTATATCCTTTAGGGCCCCAACCATTGTATTTCAATATCAAAGAATATATTTTGTGAGGACACCATTCTCTAGTGTGTTACACTTTAGAATCGAGATTATATCCCACTCTTGAGCCAAATACTCCTTCCAAAGGGCTTGTCTCATGATTTGGGCCCCTCTTTATGGACCATGTGCCTTAGGATTATCTCATTTAAGAATCATACCATTGTATTTTTACCTCAAAGCATGTCTTTCATTAGTATGTCATTCCATAATGCATAAATTCTTGGAATTACACATGTATCCCACTCCTAGGAGAATGATTGTTAACAAAGGGATTATCTTGTGGTATGGAGCCTAATTCATGTTCAAAGTGCCAAAGAAGTATCTCTTTTATGGCCTAACGAATCGTACATCATCCCTTAACCATGTCTTATAGGAGGATACCCTTCCATTGTACGAAAAACCTTGGCATTAGGGATATAACCAACTCTTGAACCAAAGATTCCATACAAAGGGTTTGTTTGGTGGTTTAGGTCCCCATTCATGGACCATGTACATTTTAGCTCTAAAGCATATATTAGATGAAGAGACCCTTCCCTAGTCAACAAAACCAAATAATTAGGTCCTTATACCAATATTAAGCAAAAAAATCAATTTGGGGGGCTTATCTCAAGGTCCAAGGCCCTATTCATGGCATGTGTGCCTTAGAAGTAGTTCCTTTAAGGCCCAACCCACTAGAATTTGACCTTAAATAATGTCTTGGATGAGGATACCCTTTCTTAGTGCACCAAACCTTGTAATTTTTCGTGTATCTTGCTCTTAGGCCAATGATTCCATGGGATAGGGGTGTGCTCAATATGGCACATGTTTCTTACAAGTAGCCTCTTTAGGGATTATGTGTAATACCTCAATTTCGATCCCCATATTATATTATATTAAAACATGTAATTTTGTAAGGGTGGGGTTATTTGGACATGTATCAATCTAGAAGGACTAAGTTGTAATAACTATGTTATGTCAAATGTAAATATGATTTGTGAGTATTCCTAGCTCAAAGTGTAAGGTAAAGGCTTAACTAGTAATGTTAATGGATCTAAGTTGTGGAATTGGTTGAAGTGTTTATATGTTTAAATGTTATAAAATGAAGGATAATGAACAATATACCAACCACCAACAAAGTTACTTGAGGAGAAACGAGGGGACTATTATTCCACTAGAGGGGAAGAGTTAATGGGATCCATGGATGAATTGTCCTTGCAACAAGTCATTTGGAGAAGTTATACCTTTTTTAACATGCCTTATTGAAAATCTCTCTCACATATTGCTTAATTGAGGTGTACCAAGACAAATCCATGATTCACTTGGAAGGTATGTAGTCCTCATTCCTTAGACATTCATTATGTGTAAATTCCATAAAAATCCACCCGCTTATTTGATTATTATTGCATTCTCCCTCATGTTGCAAGGAACCCATATGATTTTCCACAGTTTCCATTACCCATAATTTGCACCATTAAAATTGTGAGATTGAGAGTTATATGAGCATGTGGCAGGATAAGGTAGTTTAATGTTTGGTAGAAGAAAAATTGGGTTCATTTTAGGGAGAATCCATGGTTATGAGCCCATTACCCACTTGCATGAGATGTTTTTTGACTATGTGTAAATGAAGGTCTACCAAGTCATGCTATGAGAGGAAAATTAACAATTGTACCCTCCGTACTTGCATCAAGGAACTAAAGCATATGGATTCCTTGAGAATTGTATAAAAGAGAAGGGAATTCTTACCTGGTGTTGTTTTTGTGTTGAGAGGAAGGACTTGATGGCTAATTGGAGGTTAGGTGTGTTTTCTATAAGAGTTTCCCTAAGAGGAATCGTGGTAAGTATCTATTTGTAACTAATATGTGAGTATTGTTGGATGGCTTGAGTGAGAAACACAGCCCAATAGTCATCCTTCACCCTTGTAGTCTCATATATAGGATTAGGGGTGGAATCTAGAAGAAATTCCTATAGTTGGCTAGGAAATTACTCCTCTACAACCAAATTGGTGGACATATTCATGAATAAAGATAGGTGTTTATATAATCTATGTACACCTTATATTTATGTTTGTATATTTGTGATTTAATTCCTTGAAATCTATTTCTTATATGATTTTCATTAAATGAATGGTGCGGAATGATGGAAGATCTGTTGACAAGCATGATTATAAATCTAGTTGGATTTATCATTTATATTATGCAGTGTTAATTCCACATTTGTTATTGCATGTGAAATATGTTATGTGGTTGTTGGAGGATATATTGGCCCACAATTGGAAATTTGTTAGGTTATTGGTTGAAAGAATTTGATTGACTACCTTAATGGCCAAGGGAGGCAGGTTTGGTCATGTTACAATCCCAATTACAACACTAGGCCATTATATGCAAATCATGTGATTGTATGATGGATTTCATAGTTGTATGCTAATTATTTGACAAAAAGGTCCAAGTGAGCATTATGTTAATTTCATCATGTTGAACACTCATACTAGTGAGTCAATTCATGGATCTCACAAGACATATTTATCACTAATTCTTCAAGAAAATGTGATTTACATGGGAAGTGAGATTGAATTCAATGTAATTCTAGGCATCATGGATGATATTAAATTCAGGAAAGGTTTCAATATTGAGGCTTGTTGGGAAAATATAGAGATATGCATGATTTAGGTCATCATGGCCAAGATTTAGTTTTGGAGAAGCCTATAGTTGTTGCAAGGGCATGCCATTGATGAGGATGAAGATTCATCCTATATCTCATCTCTCCAAGGTACAAGATTTGCAATCTACATAGGATAGAGACCAATTCCATTACTCCGCGACCTCATGAAGTACATGAAAACACCAAGTTAAGGCTTTGTTTCATCAAGGTCTCATTTTGATAACTAGATAGATAAGAAATAAAAGGTTGGTGTTAGTGAATGGAGGCATGTAATGTGTGTCATGGTGGTTGGAGTGATTAATGTCACTTGGTGGAATGCACAAGAAGAAGAAACATAAGATTCCACAAAGGATTCCTTTCCATCCATTAAAACTTAATCTGGACCATTGAGTTTGGTTGTACGATCATGTAACCCCACCTTCTCCCAAAATTTTGACGATAGAATATTGATCATCTATTGGATCTAACATTGATCCTACAATAGGGTTATGAGTAGAGGTCAATAAGAGAGTACATAAAAGTCATGTGATGGCTTGTGGACTATGCACTTGTCACACAGAAGTCACATGATCAAAATTTTGTGAGGTTATGAGTAGAGACCCAAGGGGGGAACACTAGAAGTCCCATAGCCAATAAGAAGATGCCATGTAATAGGGACTCGTGTATCCCATGCATTAGTGAGTCTGCAAGGAATTCAACTCATGGAGGAAATGAGGATGCTTATGTACATGTGGTCTTTGGTCCATATGATGAGGATGGAAGGGAAATGCAAGAACTAATGACACAAAGGTTTGAGGTGGATCCCACATCAAATTAGACATGTGGACATAAAGACATATGAGGAAAAAAAATTAATTCAACAATGTGTATGGAAGCTAAAAAGTAAGAAAGTCTAGTACTGTAGAGGAGGTGAAAAATGAACGTGAATCACACAAATTATAGAAAATAGTGGAGAATACTTGAAAAATGAGCTTAATGACATGAAAATTTACAAGAATATGTCAATGGGGGATAGCTTGAGTGGTGAAGGTGAACTATTGATATCCACCGCACCTAGGTTAAAATTTATTGCACACTTCCATTAGGAACCTATTCTTATTTTCCTCTCATGGGATGAACCAAATATGCAAGGAGTTATCTCAAAAGTGGATGGGACCAAATGCGATCCCTAGGTGTCTTTGATAGAAAATATTCTCCCTAGTCAAGATTACCTAGCCAAGAATGCCATCACAAGTCAAGCCATGTGCAATTTTCATCAACCTAGAAGCATTTGAACAAAAAAAAAATTACAAAAAGAGGATGCTACCTTTGACCCACCTTATAGTGATATAAGAAGGTCGCAAGGGGGTTGTCACCCCCTTGACCCCCATAGTGGTGGTTGAAAGTCATGGATCCCCATAATTGTCATCTTGAATCAATAATGGATTAGTGGGGATAATAGAATTAAGTTTTTGTCTAGGATATGACATGCAAGATCATATTAATGTGAGATTTGAATGATGGCTCATGGTGTTGTTGGCTAATAAAACTATTGTGTGCAATTTTATAATCCAAGAGTGATGTTGATTTGCATCAAAGAAGTCATAAAAACTAGTAAGATGTTAACTTTTAGAGGTTGTTAATTCCAGCTCCAAACTTTATTTTGAACAAGCTTATAGTCAATGGAAAGCTATCTCAAAGGAGAATAGAAATGAAGATCAAGTTTGTAAAAATGCACTTATATTTTCATCCCCTTTGAAATTGAGTATAACAGGGCCTCTAGGATTGATGTTGACAAACATTGTCTAACTTGTATGATCTCCAAGATGCCTTAAACTTGGAAGGAAATATCCATGATGAAAACATGGGTATTTAAGATGTAGAAATTAAAGTTGATGATTGCAACTATTTCCACAATGATGCATGCATGGAAATGTTATGTACTACTTGATGGGCCAAGGAATTAAAGTTGAAGAAATTCCATACTAGCTGAAGATATTATTTAAATAGAAAGTTGGTGATTTGCATACTTAAGAAATGGCTAGAGCTCTTTTGCACATTTTAATTGAAGAGCAAATATATCAAAGAAGAAGAAAACAAAGTTGTTGATGTACTTAGAAGAAGGATACACACAAGTCATGTGAATGCAATAAATATATGCAAATCTAATATGCAGAGAAGAGTTTTAAAAACTCTTGGTTGTAGGAACATTACCTTCAAGTGAAGGGGGGTCCTAGCAAGAAAGCATAGTAGAGGTATGACATATGCCATTAGTAGAGGGTGTAATTCACTTGTACTAAAATTGAATGTATGCTCCTAAATCCTTGAGTTGAGGAAGGTCAACCTAAATGAGATGTTTAATGATCCATACTCGAGTCATCTAAGCTTCCATACAATAATTAAAACAATAAGAAAAATGTACTTCTAGAATGAGAAGAAGAGGGTGGTGGTTGAATAGGCAAAGAAAGAGCATGGACATCCAATTGGTTTTTATAGTCCTTTCCACTCTTATAATGGAATTGGAAAGAGAACATGTACATGGTGGAGATGCATATAAAGATTGAAATTATGTTTTTTGTGGGAATGAGTTTGGTAGAAGTATGCTATGGAAAAAAAAAACACTATAGTGAGCTGGAAAAGTATGAAAAACAAGTTATGCATGGGCTAGGATTGGTTAAGGATGTAAAATATAGGCAACCTAAGACAATAGAAAAGTTGAAAACTCTCAAAGAAAAGTGGAGCACTAGGTGTCGACATGACCATCAAGACATCTATGATAGTAAGGGAGTTTCTCACCTTAATTTATATTTTTCTTTAAAATTTGTGTAATTTAGCAAAGGTAGAAAGTATACTTGTGTATATCAATAATTACTTGTTACTCAAATAAGGAACTCATTGATGATTTTGTTTGTTTAGAATGTGTCCATAATTAGATCAACATTGAACTGTGGTAAAATCCTTACGATGCATCAAGAATTGAAAGGGAGTTTTCCATGACTTATTTGTTGCTTGTTTCAAAAATTGTTGTTTATATTTCTCTAGTTTGAGAAAAAAAATTGTGTGAATGATTAATACATATGAATGTTGAGATGGGAAAGAGATATTAGTTGTTGGAATGCATAAGAAAAATATACATATATAGAAGATTGAATGAACATGAGTGTGCCTATATACAATTACTAATACATTTTTCATATTGGATAAATGTCATGGGATTTTGGTCGGCCCCTAATACCCTATGTTAAGGCCCTAAAAATCATTTATTATTATTTCATTAGTTACAATTAGGTCAGCTTAGTGGTAGGTTACATCATTCTCACTTTATATCGTATTTATAATAAAGGAGAATAATTTGTATAAGCATCTCATCTTGTCTTTTGAATTGAATATATTGTAAAAAGAGGTTTCCCCCTCGAAGTGGACTGTATTAATTGATTTTTTGTCATTTTTAAGGCATTGGATCATAACATTTGGTATCAAAGTATCGATCCTAGGGTTTTTCTACTTCAAGTGAGTCATCTTGGAATTTTCACTATAACTATTTTTGTGGAACATTTCGGGCATTGAAATTTGGAGGTTAATGAGGAGACATATCACAATAATTTTGGTAAATATTTCAAGTTTTGGTTCTTTATAATTTTGGAGATATAGCCTATGGAAGATAGGTTTTTGACTCATCCTGAAATTAGTTTTAAACAAGCCATCTTGGAATTTTTGCTATGAATTTTTTTGGGGAAGTTTCAAATAGTGAAATTTTGTGGAGATTGAAGATAAATGTCATAGTGTAGGTGGTAAAAAAAAATAGGTTCTAGTTTTCTACACTTTCATATATATATTCCATGGAAGACAAGGTTTGTGACTAATCCTGAAATTAGTTCTCTTGGCATTTCCACTGTAATTTTTTTCAGTGAAGTTTCAAACTCTAAAATGTTCATAAGATTGAGTTGACATAGTGAAGTACATGTGGAATTTTTTAAGATTTTGAATCATTATATTTTATGACATATTTCTTGTGGAAGTTAGGGCTTTTGCATGAGTTACTTTTTGGTGATTTAAGAGCTTTTTTCGTGGTTAGCAAGGTCATTTTTTATAATTTGTTTAGAGATGTGTTCCAAATATTTAAATAACATAAGATATGTCATTAAAAGAGTAAAATTGTGGTTGGGGTAGAATACACATAAGAAATGAACATGGTTTCACATGGTTGGAAACATATTTATTCACCTGGTTAGAAACACATGTAATCCCTATTGGTATCCCTTCGAATAGTACCACATTAGACAATTTACCTCTAGATGCAATATCACTTCCACATACCTTTGGGTATATAGGAAGTCCCCTAGGTATACTTGAAACTAGCCTTAGATAAGCTATCTATCTTTCTTGTTGCTATAGTACACTGAGAGCAACACTCGAGGAGACCACTCTCTAGTACTTGGGTAGTCAGGTAGTATAGCTAAGGGCATAATTGATCATCTTTAATTAGTGCCCTGAGATATTGGGACAAGTACTATTGTTGTATCCCACACGTATATCAGAGAGCTATAATACCTAACACTCCATTGTCCTGAGGACCCAATAAATTGTTTCCATGGCTCCAAAGAAAGATATGAAAATTTCTTCACCAATTAAACCTCCAAAAAGTTCCTCCATGACTCATGAAAAAAATGAGAAGATACAAAACCAGCTATCCAAATTGAAGAGTCAAATCGACAAATTGAATGGTATGTCAATGAAAAAGGTTTATTTGATGAATATTCAAACATAAATGGAAAGAAAGATGGATGTAAACAAGGAATTGATGGAAAAGAAGATGAATGAAAATAAGGAATAGATGAAATAGTTGGAATAGAAAATGGATGGAAAGTTGGAACAATTGGAATAGAAAATGATTGAAATTTGAAACATATGGAGCGTAATATTATAGAAGCCTTAAATATGAGGTTCCCTCAAATTGATAAGGTGTCTGAAGGGACTAATGAAAACACATGTAGTATTAAGGTTAACAACTTTCCAATAATAAGAATTTTCTAAGGGGATTTAATTTCAATTTTGGAGCTACTTATGGATGTTCTCCAAAAGGAGTGAACATTCCCAAGGTTGAATGAAGAAAGTTTTATGAAATGGAGGTCTATTCCTGGGTGAACCAAATAGAGAAATATTTTGAACTACATAATATTATGGATGATAAGCAAATGATTTATATAACAACTTTGAACTTTGAGATAAAACCATGTCAATGGTATCAATAGGTAGTTAAAAGGAATCCACCTTCTTTCTTATCATTATACTTGGATTTTATTTGTAGTTAAAAGGAATCCCACTAATTTATGCTAAAAATTTAAAAATTTTGATTTTTTTCTATTAGTTAAATATCTTCAATATTTTTTTCTTTAACTTATGAAGACATTTTCAATGGTTGATTAATTGATATAATGGCATAAAAGGTTAACTTTCACTTTGGTAAGATAGATCATGTTTCATTAATAAGTCGCTACTAAACACTTATGATTATTGATCTTAACAGTACTCAATCAACCAAAAACAGTTTTACCATTGTTTATTTGAACAATTTTGTAAAAGTTATTAATGGTGAAATATGTTAAAGCATCTCAAAATTTTAGGCTTCGCACCCAAACCAAAAGTTGTACATGATTAACAATTGTTTTTAAATAAAACATAATCAAATTATTCGGACAACTGCATGTTGATAGAACATGATCAACTTATTCGGCAATGAAAAATATAACTGCTAATGTATATATGATTCACCTGGAAGAATTTGATACCTCTGATCGGTTCATAACATACCCTTCATTTAAAGTGGATATGTGCTAGCATATATCTATACCCTTGAGGACGTTGCAACAGTAGGCTTGAGGGCCAAGATGATTGAGTTGATGACGTCGTTTGTAGGATGGATGATACAGAGAAGGGTGAATCTATTGACGAGGTCCTCCTCTTCCACAACTGGGTACAGAAAGCTTCTGGCACCATGGGCACTTCTTAGCAGCAGTGCAGCACCAGGTCTCATGTTTTTTGCAAGGTGATCTAGAATCTTCAGCTTCTGTGTCCTTTCCAATCCCACCAGGGCAGCCAGAAGAATGACATCATATTCCCCAATCTTGTCTCCTCCCACTTGATTGATATCAGAAGTATGGAAACTCATGCGTTGTGAAAGATCTGGATCTCGAGATACAAGTCTGCTTCCCATGGAGTTGGCCTCTGGATCGATGTCATAATTTTCAAATAATGTGGAAGGCATATGCTGTGTGGCCAGAACAATGGAGGACAGAGGCATTGGTCCAGAGCCAACAAAAGCAAGTTTCTTAGGCAAAGGAATGCTGTTATCAGATAGAGTGTTGAACTCCATCAGTGCCAAGTTTATGTAGTTTGAGTAATATGGGAATAGATGGAAATTGGATAAGGGCTGAGCAAAAGACCCTATTATTTGAGAGAAGTGGGTTTCCATCAGGGATTCTGCTTCTGCACAGAGACTGATGAGCTTAAAACGGATCTCCTTCACATCGTTGTTCAGTTTATTGACATCTATGGAGATCGGCATGGTGCAGGCATGGACAAGCTGTGTGAAAAGAGCATTCACAGCAGTCGAAGGCTTCAGGCTTTCCAGCATACAAATCTGACCATAAAGTTGAACTATGCGTTCCACCAAAAACTCTGAAGAAATAATTTCATTCTGCAGCTCCACCTTGCAAAGATTACTCTCAGTACGATTCATCGTAGGAGCTGATACCTTATTAAGGATGGTGCAATCGCTTTATTGGGGTTTTCAAGTTTTAGAACCTTGACTTTCAAATGCAATCATGCAGCAAGTATTCTAGTTAGTGCAATAATTGATTCTCCAACATCAAAGAAACGAACCTTGGCTAATCTGGAAGAACAACTCTGCCTTTACCTGTTATGAAATGTATTGATTCTGCTCTCGATTAGATAAATCTTACGTGAAATATCTGAATCACGCTGTTTAGAACCACATTATTAAATCAGTCTTAAACAAATACACAAGAACAAATGCAGTTATACGTGGCGAGAATACACACACAACAGTGCCATAAACTGCAGTTTATATGCTATGAATGACGACATTTTTTTTCTGAAATCCAAATATCTGAATCACACTGTTTAGAACCCCATTATTCAATCAGCTGAAATGCAGTTATACGTGGTGAGAATACACACACAACAGTGCCATAAAATGCAGTTTATATGGTATGAATGACGACATTCTTTTTTCTGAACTCCTACAACTAGCAATGTACAGAAACTGGTATGACATCACCTCAACAAGTGTTTTTCTTATTTGGAGTAGTGGAAAGAATCAATCTGGCTTCACTGTCCAACTTGATCTTTGTTGGCAAACGCTGCAGCCACCAAATATCTGAAACAAAACTGTATATTCACAATTTTAATTAATTGCTCCCAGATCTTTCATTGGTAAACGCTGCATCTATCAAATATCTGAAACAAAATTGTATATCCACAATATCAATTAATTGTTCCCATAAAATTAGACCTGTTGTGGAGATCCCCATCTCAGATCTGTAACCCTAATAAAATGGAAAATGTTTGTGATTCTATTTTTTTAATTATCATAATGTTAACACAAACAAGAGCATAAATGCATGTAGATGTCTATGTGAGGTCTGTAACCCTAATAAAATGGAAAACGTTTGTGATCTCTAAATTTTTATTTGTCATAATATCGATACCAATGATCATAAATACATTTTAACTGTGGATTGATCCATCCAATTAGCATAACTGTGGATCGATCCATCTTAGATTTGGATTAATGGGTATACATGCATTTTAATTGCGGATTTTATTATATCTGCCTTGAACTTAAGAATTTTAAGTAGATCCTAATTCAACCTTTAAGGAGATGCAAATCAGAAATAAGTTTGGGATGCTTTTGACCAAGAACGTTTACCATATCACTATAAATGTTGACAGTACGCAAGAGTTGAAATCATAGAGAAGTAAAAGAACTAGAAATAAAAACAACATTTACAAAATTTCCATCTAAAAACTTTGAATCATAATTTACCTTTTTGGCCACAGTAACCCTATGTCTGGAATGATCGTGCGAATGCAGTGAAAATGCAAATGGTGTTTCTCCCACCCAAAAAGGCACCTGTAACTCAGAACTCTGGGGCAGGAAAACATGGTATGGCCCTTTGAATTTATAGATGAAACGGGATGTGTGAAATATGATTGATATTTGCAGGGCATCTGCTTTATCTCCTTCACAGGTCGAATCTTTGGCAAAGAACATCAGACAAGCTACAAGCTCGCTAGTGGACACAGCACATCCAGAGGACACTCTTAAAATACTGTGGATGATAAAGGGGATGTTAACTGCATGACAACATCCTTCACTTTGTTGCAGGTACAATTTCATTCATTAAACAAAAAATATTGTATTTCTCATGTATTAAAATCTTATTAACGTTACGTATCTCGTGCTTAGAGCATAAGAAAATAGTACTTAACCAGAAATGTTGACACATTAACGAAGGTACTGCATGAGATATCGTGACAAAGGAACAGTTGCAAATGGTTAAAAAATGTCAATATTTAAGTCAGCCAATTATTATTCAAACTTAAACTATTTCATGAACCTCAAACCAAATTTGATGCGAGTAGTATAGAAATTTTAGATATGGTCATAGCAAAGTTTTGTACATGGCATAATGATATTTTAAAAAAAAAAATCCAGATTTAAAACTTTAAAGAGTGGAAAATTTGATTAATATTTTGAATTTCTAATTAAATTGTATTTTTAAATTTAAACATAAGAAATTTTATTTACACATTACATTATTTTTTATTTGAATTTGAATTTATAAATTTTTATTGAATTTTATTTGATATATATTTATAAATGAGTAAACGCTTATTAACATCATTATTTTAGTGTGATAATATATTATTTTAAAATAAATTTAAACTTTTTTTAATAAATTAATATATAAGGAGTAGTGGGAGGGGATTTTTTAAGGTCTCGAGAGACAAAAGCTTTGCTAAGGGATTGGGATTTGCTATCAACAATGAAGTGGATGCTATGAGCACATTTGATATGTTCTACCTATGTTCTACCTATTCGAAGGCCTCAACCCATTTTTTTAGCATAGTCCTTGGTGGTAGTTTGCATATGTTTGTAGTCTTAACCCATTTTTTTTTTAGCATAGTCCTTGGTGGTAGTTTGCATATGTTTATAGCCTTAATGGGGTTCAAGTTACAGTTACAATTTTCTTTCTCAACATTTTGTTAATTTTAGTCTACATATTCTCTAGGCATTGGAATATAATGGCCCACTTCCACCATGCAGACCACTGTCATGTGATCTATGAACCAATGATGGTGAAGAGAGGGTTTAAGAGGTGTGAACGGGAATTGGAAAAGGTCCATAACACATCTAAAACCATGGCGCTCAACCGCAATTCTTGGGAGGAAGATTGATATGAGAGTTGGATCATTGAGCATAGGGAAAAGGACTGGGGTAAGGTGGAAGTGAAGGTTTTCATGTATTCGCAATAGAAAAAGCAATACAAGTTGGAGGAAATATTGTTGTCATTGGTAACTAGGGTTGATAGGGTACTTGGATATCTAGGCATTCCTTCAGAAGGTGTTGCCACTCCTCCCCCTACGGACTGCATGGCTAAGGGATCCTCCCCCTTGTGTATGTTGAGGTCAAGAATGAAGTTGGGGATGAAGCACACCCAATGGGACACCCTGATCTAGATGAAGATGCAAGTGAGGTAGCAAAAAAATAAGCAAAAATTGGTAGAATTTGCCTCGAACAACATGTTTTTTACTTCTCATTTGCAAATTAAGCTATATATTGTCGAGTTATTTTATTTTTGCAGTGATATGTAAGGAAATATACTTGTAATATAGGAAGTAATGGATATATAATAGGTGAGTTGACACTTGTTAGTAGGAAACACTCTCTAATTTTGAGTGATTATAAATTCTATAATATACTTAATCATAACATATTTTCTAATACGAGTATAACCATTTATGGCATACATATAATATGTTAACCATACTTTCTGCATCAATTACATTGTCCTTGTAAAAACAACTTTTTTATTTGAGTAAATGTACTCGCAGAAAACCCTTTGAATACTTCCCCATGTTCCATGGATGGTAAGTGGGGTAAATCGTCGGCCCTGATTACAAGGCCTCGCCCCAGGGGAATCAAGAGAGTTGAACATGTCACCAACAACAAGCATGATAAACTCATGTCTGGTTCTAGACCAATTGAGCTAACCCTTTGAGCTCTTATAAAAACAACTTATCAATCATATTAAATGGGGAAATGCTCGAGCATTGACGCTCAACCATATTACCTCTTGAGATAGAGCCCAATTTTGGGCTTCAACAACACATTATCTTCATAATATGGCAATTCACAATATCCCTTATGTAGGGCACACCTCACAATGTAAGGATCGTGCCACATCAGTTAAACTTTCATGCTCCTAACGCGTCTTGATTATAAACCAAAACAAGGTCTCCCTCTGAAAAGATCCTTGGGAAAATAGACTTATCCTATTAACTCTTGACATGCTTTTATGTGCCTCATTCGTCATGGTTGCATTACGACATTTCTCATCGAGATGTTATAGTTGAACAAGACGCGCCTCCAATTCAGTTGTGTCCAGAAGGAGCTCCACAACAATCTTCAATGAAGGAATCTCGCATTCAATTGGCATGATTGCTTCCACCCCATGGACGAGTTGGAAAGGCAAAAATCCTGTAGCAGTCTTAATCAAGGTCCGGTATGCCCATAATGTTGGATAGAGAATCAAATGCCAATTTGATTTACTCACAATGATAGTCCTTTGAAGGATGGTCTTAAGAGACTTGTTGATAGCCTCTACTTGACCATTCTCTTGTGGATAATAAGGAGACAAATGATCCTGCTTAAAACCTAATTTTGTTGTTAACTTTGTCATCATTTTGTTTTGAAAGTGACTGCCATGGTCAGTGATAATCTCTCTCGGAACTCTGAACCTGGAAATGATATAATTGAATATGAACAATGTTGCAGTCTCATTGTCATTCGCGAATGTAGGTATGGCCTCTACCCACTACATAAAGTAGTCAATGACCAAAATAATATAGTGATTCCCCCTATATGAAGACGGGTGGCATGTCATGAAATCAATCCCCCACTTAGTGAAGATACCAATGATGATGACAGGAAATAAAGGAGCAGGATGCGCCTGCATCTTTCTAGAAAATATTTGACAAGGGTGACATCGTTTGACCGCCTCAACACAATATTTAAAGATTATCGACCAAACTTATTTGATGCACATGATTTCTTGAGTTGTCACCAACCCATATAGATGACCACCACATGCTCCACTATGGAAATCATTAAGACCAACCTTCACTTCTTCATGAGTCAAACAACGACGAAGAATTGAATCGACCCCGTGATGATACAAAGTTCCACTGATAATGAGGCAATTCTTCACCTGATGGCAAATACGTTGTCATTCATATTGTGAATGATGTGAAGATAAATTCAAATTCTGGAGATATATAAGGATATCCCCATACCAAGGATCGTTGGAAGCGATAAGGAAAAGACACTCCTCCAAAAATGAGTACGTGATAATGGTTTTCTCATCTACCCTAGGAAACTTCGACATGAGTTCGGCAAAGACTAACAATTTATTATACTTGGTAGATACAAAGTCCAAATTGAACTCTTGAAATACGACGATCCATTTGTTATATTTTCCCCCAATTATACGTCATGTGAGGACGTATTGAAATGGATTAACGTCAACGATCACAATAGTCTTACGTAAAAGAATGTAATGTCAAAGCCTCTAGATAGCATGCATGCATGGCTTCCAAAAATAGATTTCCAACGTGCGAATAATTAAGTTTAGAGCTAATCAAACCATGACTAAGATAATAGATGATGTGATCCTAGAGATCATCATCTTCTTGAACTAAAACCATACCAATAGTGGATTTTGTTGTTGTAGTATACAAAAAGAAATCTGTGATATAGTCTAGAGGACTAAGCAAGGGAGCACAAACAAGAGAATACTTGAGTGCATCGAAGGATCGTTGCATGAACTCGTCCCAAATGAAAGGGACCCCCTTTTTCAATAAGCACATAAATCCCTTGGTGATGTTAGCATAATTGGCTATAAAGCAATGAAGGAAATTAGTTTTTCCTTGTAGGCTTTGAAGTTGACGGATATTCTGCAAGGAAGAAAATTGAATTATTGCCTCAACATTCAATGGATTAATCATGATCCCCTTGTTGGAAAAATAAATCCCAACAAGCGCCCTGAAACGATACAAAAGATGCACTTATTCAGATTTAATCGAATACGATAGTACCAACATCTTTAAAAAAAAATCCAAAGATGAGCTAGATGATTCGCTCTCTTGTGAGAGCGAGAAGCAAGATCATCAAGATAAACCTCAATGATATGTTTTAGATCATGAAAAGCGAAAAAAAATAGCCCACTGGAATGTAGCCCCAACATTTTTAAGGCCAAAAGGAATCTTCTTGTACATGAAAGTACCCAAGGACATATAAATGTCATTTTATGTTGATCCTCATACTGGATTTGAATCTGGTTGTAACCGAAAAATCCATCCATAAATGAAAAATATTTCGCTTCCTACACACTCGTCGATAATATGATCGATAAATGTCATGGGGAAGTTGTCTTTAGGACATGTCTTATTCATATCACAAAATTTCATACATATATGAATGGTTCCTTTCTTTTTATCCACTAGAATAAGATTGGACACCCATTCAGTAAGGGGAACGAGATAGATGAAACCATCCTTGAGTAGTTTCTCTACCTCTACCTTGAGTGTTGTCGCCTTTCTCGGATTCACAAGTCACAACTTTTGTCGAACGTGCTTAGCATTTTCATACGTTTTAATTTCATGTTGATAATATGGGGGTGTATGTCTGGAATTTCCTCATATGAACAAGAAAAAACATTGCAGAACTCTTTAAACAGAGTTGTATACATGCATATCTCTTATGGGGAATAATCTACACTGATAAATACATTTTCCATGATGTCAGGGGTCTTAGAGATGTAGATCGGAATAGTATCCTATATATTGGTCATGTTACCCTCGACATAGACACCATGCTTTGCTAAGGGGTTCATGGGGCGATCAACACCTTCGTTCAAATTTGATCGAAATTCTCCTTTTTCCACTTGACTAAGTTCTAGGAGAAAATAAGATCGATGATGAAAGTACTCCCAAGGGTTTTTCGGCCCCATCATTTCCTCAATAATAGCTTCATTAGAAGGCAAAATAGTATCGATAAAATTGAGTGAATCAAAAGAATTGAGGGCCCAAACAGGCTATGTAAGTTTATCCACTTCTTTCATCCAAGAAGGAGCGGGATCATAATCTGCAATAGCTTGTTGGATCACCCAATAAGATACTCAATTGTAGATAACGACATAGCCATCCCAATGTGCACAAGACCTTCTATCGAATCAAACAGAGAGGGTAACACCTAGGGATCCTTGAAATACGTCATACGAAATGAACTCACTTGAGTTACGGGGATCAAAGAGCTAAATTGTTGGTAGTCAACCAAAACAACGTTAATATACGAAATAGGTGTTGAGAAGTTAAAAGTTCGAGCATCAATGAAGGATACATTCCAACACCATTTCTCTCAATTATCGTTTGAGAGTTTTCGATTAACAAGACCATAGATCCCATATTCACCACAAAGTTAGAGTGGGGGAATGAAATTTGGTCTATCGTGACGATTTTCCCTTCATGAGGGAAGCACAAAACTTAGAAGATGAATGAAATGATAGTTGTCATCGCATATGTCCAACTCCTCTCTAAAAACAGGTTGTAGTTGAGCAAAACATCAACCACTTCCACCTCTACGAAAACAGACTTTCCCCCCAACTTGACAGGGAAAGAGGAAATGAGACCATGTGGCCTAAATGAGCATCCATCAAAAGAAATTAACAACGTGGAAGACAGATCAAGGTCAAGAAAGCCAATAGATTTTCAACAAGATAATGACATGACACATGTCGAAGAGCCTTCATCGACAACAATCCTTCCAATAACATACTTGGAATAAATGACATTGATTTGGAAGGCAACATGATATGGAAGATGAGGCTTCACATCTACAGTATCGAACTTGATAACTTGTAAGCTTGATGATTCAATAGCTCCTATCACAGATAATAATGCACTATGTTGCATGGGGCAACTCTAAAGCACCTCAAGGGTCGACATCGCATGGGGAATTTGAGCTAAGTCCTCAACGATGGAATAGTTGGGTGCATCTCAATCATTAGGATTGTGTGACGAATGCTTATACACACATTTTGGTATGTGTGACATTGTATCCCCTCTAGGCTTCTCTATGTGAAGAGAGTTATGGGGTTCATAAGTTTCCTTTCCTTTAGATGTTGACTTGGCGTTACCATAATCATGGGCCCTAGTTGACACATATATAGTTGACCCCACCATATTGATGAATGGCATACTACCATTCGTCAAGGGTGCATTTTGGATGCCCCCTTGCATATTTTCATTGGAAGAGCCCTCTGTCATATTCTATCCCTGAGGGAAAAAGTTCTTCAACACAGCAGGTTGTTTTTGTGCCAACAGGCGTTGATCCTCTTCCATCTTGGGGAATTGGTGGGTAAGGTGATCATCTTTACAAAGTTTTCATGGAAACTTAACCTTCCTCTTTTATTTTTTATCCCCTCCAGCATTAGCATCAAATTTAACATTTTTAGTGTTGTTTCCACCTCCTTTTTATATTTACTCTTATTCTTCCCTCAAGTTTGTTGGGTACCATTTGGGTTCATTGATTACACAACATGTACATCAGATGATTGGATGGTGGAAACGGTCGAAGTTGTAGCTTGACCAGTCGTAGTTGGATGAATAGTCATCTATTTTATCTGGCTTGAAACTAGCTCTGTGGGATGTCATCGACATGTGGTCCAAAACTTGATTCTGATGGGTCAATACCTGGCTACAGTGCATTTGATAATATCTCGTATAGGATCCTAGACCAAGAATAGATCAAATCCAATTGTTAGGCCCTAAAAATAGCTTCCTCCTCAAAGGATACGCCCGATGTAGAAACATCCTTGTAGATATATGACAACAAGGACTTTAGAAACCATTCGAAGAGGAACTCAGGAGGAATCTTGGCCTTGATCATCCTTATCCACCTACACCACTCATGGATGTGATCTGAAATGTGAGTGCCTTTATCTTGTCATAGCGTAAGCAATGAATCAGTGTCAACATTGTACCGGACTAGAAGTTGGAAATAGTTCAGAAAAAATGACGCCAAATCATGAAAAGTGTGAAATGTTGACCCCTGAATCTCAATATACCATTTCACCACAACTCCTATGAGAGTGTGTTGAAAGAGACGTAACCAAATGGATTCATCATTCAATGAATTGGATAAGCACTATAAGTAAAATGTTGTTGCATGATCTCCCAGATCCTTGCCATATTTTCCCTCGAACTTCAAAATGTTCGAGGGTAGTTTGGAGGGGATTGAGGACCGATTTGGATCATGACACATAGGTTCATTCATAAGTTTCAATAAATTTGGCAAGTTTAACGTTTCCAGAAATGGAAGTCTCAACTATGGCCCAAAATTCCAATTAGCAGGGTTGGAAACTCTGGGTTGGTTAGCAACTGGAAAAGGATATCCTAGATTGTTACTAGCACAAGGTTGTCAAAAAGAGTTCATTGATGGGGTAGGGTTTTGATAAAAAATACTTGAGATCCTTGGCTAAAAGGAGGAAAACCTCCACCTATCATCTTTCCATTAGAATGGACAGGGTTTCCCCCTGCCAACATCCCTTGCGAAGGGTAAGACCCTTGCATCGGGTTGTACTGACTCTAGAAGGGGTTTCCCCCAGATGACATGACTTGTGAATGGAAATACCCTAACGTAGGATTCCACTGACCTTGGAAGGGGTTACCCCCTGTCGACATCCAAAATGAAGGGAAGGGATTTCTCCCAAACCAACCAGACAACGTGAAAGTGTTAGAATTTAAAGGCATGTCGGATTGAAATCCTCTGCCCATAGCATCACCCCAACCCACAAATGGATTAGGCCCAAAAGATGGGAAAGACCCACTTCCAAGCGAGGGGATCAAAGGAGGGATGTGTACCCTGCCCCAAGGAATAACTTGTAAGGGAGTTGAAGAACTCCCTACTCCAAAGTTAAGAATTTGATGGATTGACTAAGAATTGGCGGATACATTCTACATGCCTATCGATGACATTCCAAATGAAAATGTGTTAGAAATGAGAGGCGATGAAGGAATCACACTCAAAGGCTGAGTGGACCCTTCAATCAGTGGAATCGAGCCACTGACCAATGCAAATATCATGGTTTGAACCATATTAGTCATATGTATAGAAGGGAAAGAAGGAAGAATCCCCCCCCAACTATAGTCAAAGTGGGGGTTGCAAGGACCTCAGACCTAGAAACATCTGAAGTGCCTTCCATAGCGGCTCACTGAAGAGGGTGATCGTTAGTGTTATCCTACCTAGAAGTTGCAAGATGCACTAAAATAGGATTGTCTGATCAGGTTATTGGATGGTTAAAGGGTCTAACAAAGCCTTCAGCTTCGAGATCCGATATATGCTTAACCTCTGGTGCATAAATGTTTGATTATGCGGTCTCAATCTCAACAATGTCAACAGGCCCAGTCGGTACAAAAGTGTTGGCTTGATCAAGTCAATGCCTCAAAGGAGGCGGAGGAGAATTCACTTGTATAGGTGGAAGGCCTTCAACCATCCAAGATAGACGAAGTGGTTGATCATCCACTTTAAATCAATAATTCAAGGTGGCTACCAATGAACTTGGTAAATTCATCTACACGCAAAGAGTGGCCCACTATAAAAATCCTAAGGAAATAACACAAGCAAACTACTTCCTCAATACCCCAGCTCGGGTGGATTAAGTCATGAGACTATAGTAGCAAAGAAGTTAGGTAAATACCCTTCTGGACAATGCCACTAATTGATTAAGTCTCGCAATCGAAGAATGAAGGAGTGAGAAGTAGTTACCCTGGCCTCCAATAACTAGCCCTACCTGGTGCAAGTAACCCTCGCTTTGTGAGGCACCCTGCAGGGGTAATGATAGTGTGATAAGACGTCTGCCCCAAGTACCACTCGAAACCCCCTATAGTCACCTATGAGATACCTAGAAAAAGAAACTATGGATACCAAATCGCAATCGACATCCAGGGGGTACAGTCTGTAAATGTGTTTAACCTACACAGAATATACTAGCTAGGAATTGACATACATAGTTGCAGAGAAAATATGAGAAAAGAGAAGCAGGAGAGAAAGAATGGAAGATTTCCCATTAACTAAATGAATGAATGATAATTTACACATGATATACTCTATATAACTCAACCAATGCACACTGGAGGAGAAGCCAATGCGCCATAGTGGTGGTCTAGAGTGATCTGGACACACACCAATAGTTACGGGAGTAAACTGCAACCTAGTCTAGTCTCTCGGGAAGTTACAGGAGTGAACTGCCACCTAACTGAGTTCACTACTCTATCAGTCTTCAGTTAACTGAATGAAACAAAGTGAAGTGAGGAGGAGATCAGGGAATCATGAGTAATGTGTTAGTCTCGTGATGATCCCAAGGACAATGTGCATTAGTTGGTGATGATCCCAATGTTGCATGGTGATAATCCCAATGTGTCATCTAGACTACACTCAACTGATCAAACTTAAGTGTGAATTGAAGAGAATATTATCCCAGAGGAATATTCTCCCTAAAATATAGGAGATTGAATAATGACTAATAAACATAGGGAAAACCTTAGGAAAAAGAAATCATAGGTGTGTGTGAAGTATCTCCAACACCCCGTCTGAACATCACTATGGTGAAAATAAAGAATAGGTCCCTCAAAGTACAATGTATGTAAAAAGAAGAATTGACAGTTTTTAGGCAACTGTGTCCTTCACTCCAAGACGACTGCACAGAGAATGAAACTTCTTCTCAGTGAAGGTCTTGGTGAATATGTCTGCAGTCTATTCTACTGAAGGAAAAAATTGCAGGTCGATGATCCCCTCATGTACTAAGTCACGGATGTAGTGCATGTGTATCTCGATGTGCTTCGTCTACTGCCTCTGAATAGGATCTCTACAGAACTTAAGAGTTCTATGGTTGTCACACCAGATGACGATCGGTCGATAAACTAAATTCCGAACTCAGTGAGAAATTGTTGTAGCCACATAGCCTGAATGGTTATGTTAACTACACCTATGTACTTTTCCTCGGTTGAAGATAGAGAAATAACAACTTGCTTCTTGCAAGACCAATAGATAGGCCCGGAACCAAGACTGAGTGAGTAACCACATGTGGACATGTGATTAATGTTCTCACTAGCCTAGTCAGAATCAGTGAACCCAATGAGGTTCAATGTAGAGTCTGTTGAATAGTGAATACAAAAGGTGATGGTTCCATGTACGTATCGAAGCATACACTTTGCAACCTTCCAATGTATCTCATGCATCTCCTGTATGAACCTGGAGACTGCTCCAACTGCATAAGAGAGGTTTGGTCTGGAGTGTGTGATATACAACAACCTCCCCACTAGTTCTTTGTACAGTGTGTTGTCAACCAATGGAGTGTCCCCACCATCCTCAAGTCTGACTCCTGATAGGAAAGGAGTTGGGGCAGACTTGCATTTTTTCATGTGAAATCTCTCAAGGAGATATCGTACATACTTGGCCTGAGACAATTTGATTCCTGATGCATCCTGACTGATATCAATTCCAAGGAAGAAATGTAGCAGACCCATGTCCATCATCAAGAACCTTTCATGCAGAATCCTCTTGACTACAACAATTGCTAAAGTTAAGCAACCAGTGATCAGAAAATCATCAACATATAGAACTAGGAGTAGAAATGAATCAGTCATCATGAGCATGTAAAAATTTGGGTCTGACTCACAACGTACAAAGTTCTGTGATAGCAGGTAGGATTCCATCTTGGCATACCATGCCCTCAGAGCCTGCTTGAGGCCATAAAGATACTTCTTCAGTCAACAAACCAAATCTGAATCCTACATAAATCCTTGGGGTTGCTCCATATAGATCTCCTCAGAGAGATCTTTGTGAAATGCATTCTTCACATCCATCCGATGGACTTCCCATCCCTCGGTTGTTGTAATGGCAAGTGCCAGACGTATAGAATTAATCTTCATTACTGGAGCGAAGGTCTCATCATAGTCAATGCCATGCACCTGTTGAAAGCCTTTAGCAACTAGCCTGGCTTTATATCTGCTAATATGTCCATCTGATGCGCTCTTAGTCCTGTAGACCCATTTGCACCTAACAAGTTTCCTTCCTGAAGAAAGGGGAACTAGATCCCAAGTCTAGTTCTCGAGGAGGGAGTTGTACTCCTCCTGCATGGCAGATTCCCAAAAGGGATTTCTAGCAGCCTCGCCATAAGATTGTGGATCTGAAGACTAAACCAAGAAAATATTCCTATGTGGCAACGGTTCAGTGGTAGTGAGTGCAAGAGGAGGCTCCTCGAAATCAGATTGAGTCCTCCTAGTATCAGTTGGATCCCCAAAAAGATCCCCTACATCCTGAAGAGTAGTTTGGGCCCACTTGGACCTTGGCTCTGGCTCTACATTTTCATCTACATGCACTGACTCTGCATATGAATGTATTGAATCTGTATCTGGATCATCTGATTCCTTGGAATAAGAACTCTCATATGAAGAAGAGTCGACGTGTGCATTCTCATCATCTCTGACAAGTGGAAGAAAAAAAATGTCGGCATGCAGCTACTGAGGTACATGCAAGACACTTTCCTCGAATTGGACACTACGCTCAATGATGAGACGGTCCGAGGAAAGATCAATGAGTCTATATCCCTTCACACTGTCGGGGTATCCAACAAAGATACACTCTGTGCTCTGTGGATCAAGTGCCTTCCCCTTCTCAGAGGGAATCCTGACCCATGCACGTGAACCAAAAATACGGAAGTGGGTCACTTCCGGTTTGAGGCCACTCCAAGCCTCGTAGGGGGTCTTATCCTTGAAATATCTATGGGGAGATCTGTTTTGGATGTAGGTTTCAAAATTAAGTGCTTCAGCCCATAATCAATGTGGAAGTGACTTTGCATGTAGCATGCAAGATGCCATCTTTTTTAGAGATCTATTTTTCCGCTTAGCAACTTCATTTTTCTACAGAGTATAGGGAACCGTGTGCTGCAACTAAATCCCTACCTCATGACAAATATTTTGTATCTCATGGTTGACATACTCTACCCCGTTATCTATTCGAAGGACTTTGATTTTCTTTCCTGACTATGTCTCAACAAGGGCTTTGAAATCTTTGAGGTGTTGAAAGACCTCTGATTTTTGCCTGAGAAAGAAAATCCATGTGAAGCGTAAGAAATCATCAACAAAAATGAGCACTTACCTTGCTTTATTGATTGATGGATGTGGAAAAGGGCTCATGAGGTCACTATGGATCATATCTAAAGGAGAGGAATCCCTTTGTGTCTTTCCTTTGTCGAATTTCTCTTGAGGGTGTTTTCCAAGAACACATCCCTCACAAGTTCCTTTGGAGAAGTGGATGTCGGGTAGACCATCAACCATTCCCTGCTTGCTAAGTTGTTGCATATATCTGAAATTTAAATGCTCGAACCTTTTGTGTCATTTCCTACTGCTTTCATCAACATGGGTAATTAGTAATGCAGAATCTAGTTCAATAAATTTAGAAAATATCTAGAGTCTAGATTGATGATTTACCTCACTGGTAGAAACCCTGGAATTGGTTTGCATTTCATATATATCCATTGTATCAGGTGTGAATATGACTCTCTTTCTGGTGCCAGATTTTTCCATCTGATACATAGAGAGAATATTGACGAAAAGTTTGGGAACATGTAGCACATTCTCAAATCTTTCGTTTGTGAGTTCAATTCTTCCTTTGTCAGTGACCTCGACTGGAGAGTTGTCCCCCATCAGAATAGGAGGACCTTTGCATGCATCCAATGAAGAATATACTTCTTTTGTGGAAACCATGTGGTGTGATGCACCTGGATCTATGATCCAAGCATCAGGAGAGGAGTTGATTGCAATCAAAGCATGGCTAGAATTGTCTTTCTTGGGATTTTGATGTTTTGGCTTCTTCGTCTTGGCACCCTCGTGGATGCAATACTCAACATTGTTTTGTTGAAGTATTTGGGTCATTAGATCTATCTTTTTCTGCATAGATGCAGATTTTGGATGGAATCCTTTATGGTAGTAAGTGCATTTCTCCCCTTTTCTTCATTTTCCACCTTTAGATCCAGATGCTTCGTTGAAGGGTTTTGGGTACCCTTCCATCTTTGTATTTTCATGTGCTTTCCTTTTGTCTTTGTGTTTATATTTATGATATCGATGACCATTGTCATCTTGCACATTAAGTGCATGTGCCTTTGGGCCTTTGATTTTGCCCATATTGATGAGCTTGTTCTGCTATTGTGTCAGAGACTCGATAAAGGCCTCAAGAGAGGGCATCGTCCAGGTAGATCCAAAGGTGAACCTAACTGAATGAAATGTGGATACAAACACTGAGTATTCTGGACCAATTTTGGAGAGAATGGTGAGAACCATTTTTTTCTCCTCCTTAGATTTATCAACCCCGCAAGCCTTGAGTTGCAACAGCAAATCCTTATATTTGGTAAAGAAATATTGGAGATTGTCGAAGGTTTTTGGATCCAATGTGAGCAATTCCACCTCGAGCATGTGTCCCCTCATCTCTTCCTATTTTCCAAAAATCCCTTCCATGGTGTTCCATGCTTCATTGGGGGTTTTACATGAGGATATGTGAAAGAGGAGTTCAGGAGAAATGAGACTGAAAATTGTTCCAAACGCTTCATCCATTCGATTTAGATACTTGTATTTTTATATGGATGATGTTGGTTCTATTTATATGTTCATGGTTAACCGGTATAATCCTCTACCTTGAATATGCATTATCATCTTCCCCTTCCATGCAAAGAAATTGTATGGTGTAAGAATGAATTCTTTTGGAAATTCCATTTTTTCGTTGTCTTCAATCTTCGTTACCTACAAAAATAATTTGGTGTGTCCTTTCCCTAGTAGTCTGTCGGATCTTATACCATGTAAATGTGTTGAACCTGCACAGAATAGATCTAGGTGGGAATTGGCATACACAGTTGCAAAGAAAATGTGAGAAAAGAGAAGCACGAGAGAAAGAATGGAAGAATTCTCATTAACCAAATGAATGAATGATAATTTACACATGATATACTCTGTATAACTCAACCAATGTGCATTGGAGGAGAATCCAATGCACCATAGCGGTGGTCTAGAGTGACCTAGACACACACCAACAGTTACAAGAGTAAATTTCCACCTAGTCTAGTCTCTCGGGCAGTTACAAGAGTGAACTACCACCTAGCTGAGTTAACTAGTCTATCAGTCTTCAGTTAACTTAATGAGACAAAGTGAAGTGAGGAGGAGATCAGTGAATCATGATTAATGCGCTAGTCTGGTGATGATCCCAAGGACAATGTGCATTACTTGGTGATAATCCCAATGTGGCATCTAGACTCCACTCAACTGATCAAACTAAAGTGTAAACTGAAGAGAATATTCTCCTAGAGGAATATTCTCCCTAAAATATAGGAGACTGAATAATGACTAATAAACATAGGGAAAACCTTAGGAAAAAGAAATCCTAGGTGTGTGTGAAGTATCTCCAACACAGTCAACAATCGGGATCAAATGTGTGGGTAGGGTAACAAAGCCTGAAGCTCCAAAAGCACCGCCTCTCAGAGAGATATGGGTACTAGCGAAACCTCCATATAAAATCTCTCCCTTTTGTTGAGTCAAGTTTTGGAGGGGTTATCTCCTCGACTCTCCCTTGTGTAACCTCGTGTTTAGCTCATGTGTTAGAGGAGGCTCCCAACTATACTTATACGAAAATTGGATTTGATTCTCCCTATATCAGACTCCTATGTTTGTTTTAATGACCTTAGAGAGTTATCTCTCGAATCCTAGTTCAAGGCCCTAAACTTAGACTAGTTTGTGCCCTAAACCTAGACTAGTTTGTATACCCTACAAACAAAGAGTCTAATTGATTTTAAATTGTGTGTTATTTTTAGTGGGTGTTGTTTACATAAAAGGTTGTGGATGTGAAACTTAGTGGTGTTTAGAGCCTCAACATAAAATAAAACACTTTTAAGAACAATGTTGTTAAATGAAACAAATGTATTATTCGATGGAAATATAGTGCCAAGGAATGCTTCAAAAAATGAAAACTCTTTATCTTTTCAATGCTATGCAAGAAATGCATATTTTCTTTTAGATGCAATGCAAAACTAATGGAATTTTCTGAATGCAAAGCAACTATCCAAAAACAAGACTAAACTTTCCTTTTCAATGAAACTTGTAACTAACATTTGCGAAAGTTCAATTTTTTCAAGAAAATTCTAAAATCAATATGCACAAAGAGAGAAAGCATGCTCAAAAACAAATTTTATTTTCAGTGAAAAACAACGGTAAAGAATGAAAAATACAAGCACAAAGCAAACTTTTTTTTCTTGTTTTAAAGCGAAATGAGAAAATGAAAAACTGAACCGGTTCTTCTTTCCAATGCAAAACAAGAAAAAAAAAACAAAAATGAGAAGCAAAGAGAACCACCCAGACTTACTAATATTGTAAGGAGAGTTAGCACAACAACTTCAAACAAAAATACCTAAGAAAATAACTCTCAAACCACTCACACAAAATTGAAGCAGAAAACAAAGAAACCAAGTCTTTTTTTTCTTTTCATTACAATAACATCTAACTTATCAAAGTTATGTTACTAACAGTAGGAAAACAAGAGTCAGAGGACCCTAGACAGATCCCAAGAACCAAGCCCAACACCCCAGAAAGATAGAAGAGTAAAAAAATATTTCTCTGGAGGTGTACGCAACTATGTACAAGGAAGAGTGTGTATGTACATGATTGTCTCCAAATAGAAATGTGTATGTATGCATGTGTTTGCACAATAAAGTGCATATATGAATCAAAATCTCCAAGAAAGGACTGAAAGCAAAATCCAAAAGGCCTGATAAAGAACAAACAAGACCCTGGACGTTTTAAACTACTCAGTTAAGCAATAGAAGAAGTCAGAAACAAAGAAAAACAAAGCAAGAACCTAGAGACTAACCCACTAAGGAGAGTCCATAGTATGGTCACCAATTCTGTTACAAGAAAAATACCTATGGCTATGGGTCAAAACCACAATAGATCATTGACCATTTAAACATCAAAACACTTTCCAACAAGGCAAATAGAAATCTGTAACTAACTTGATCAAATAACTAACTATTGATAATAAAGGAAGGAAGGCATATCAGGTGTCCTACGTTTGATGAAGATCCCAAGGTTGACATATTTCATGCTCCTTCCAAGTTACTCCTTTTTCAACCTGCAAAAATTTCAAACACAAAACTACAAAGAACAACAATTATATCATACTTAATTTTTGTGAATTTAATCAAAACATAAATAATTACAACAACTAATATTCTAAGTAAAAAGATATTCAAGCATAATGAACATATACAAAAAAAAATACCATAATTTCAAAGGAAAGAGTATCTTTATTGATTAACAATAGATTTTGGGTTAGTTGTCACTTGCACCTACTGCAACACACACTGCTCCTTGAATGGACTCCAGATCCCTCCACCCAGGCCACTGAATATATGATGAACCTCTGACTCCTATGTTTAGACAAACTCAAAGAAGTCTTCTTGGTCAGTTATGGTAAGCATTGAAAGGGTTGGAAATGAAGGTTTTGCAAGTCTCAAGACATGAAACAACAATGGGAATATAATGGTTTGCAGACAAGGCGGATATAGACATCATAACTTTGATTCAAAGATTGGTTGCCCTCTCCTCATGGCTCATGCTCAATTTATACCAGCTCCAAGTAGTTGGAGTGGTTGCAGACGGTTGTGTACGGGTAAAAGGGAGTTAGGAAATTGATAAACCCATAGCTCAACGTGTAATTATGAAAAATTATATTTTTTTATTATCAAAAATGATATGTACACGACTTTCTTTAGAGCAACACGCGTATATGCACCTTTCATAGTTGTTAGGGTGCGTACAAGTCAACAAAAATTATTTTTTGAAGAATCCAGAGGGGGTATATGGAATTGATGTGTGCAAGTAGGACAGGGAAAAGGATAAAAAAGTCATCAATGCATATGTGGTGGAAATTGATGCTATAACAAAAGGTGCCAAGAATAGTGGAACGTCATAAGTGTTACCATTGTCACCTTAGCAACAACTTCCCTCCTTTTAGTGAAGGGTGTATCCAACATAAGGGAGGCTTCCCTGGTAGGACTTAGGACTCCTAAGTCAAGACACAATCAATTCTAAGGCCTCCTAAGTGTCTACCCATACCACCCATAAAAAATATCAAGCAAGTTGAGGACAATGTGGTTTATTCAAAGTAAAGTACAGATTTGGTTAGAAGTATTCTAAGATTGATTTAGGGGGTTTATCAAATAACAATCTCATGCAAAAAAATAAACCATTCAAATAGGTTAGAACAACTATACAGTTTAGCCCTCAAAACAAATTATAAACCCATAGAAAATAGGGCTAAAATAATGAATAAATCTAGGATTTGATTAACTTTCAAAATTTGAAAATTACAAGGCATATAACAACCAACTAAAACAATATGTCTAGCCCTAATTATGCAATAATATAAATCAACAAGGAAAATTTTATGCAATAAAAAGATTTTAGGTCAAACATACAACAAAACCCTAGGATTTTAGGTCAAGAATATGCAAGAAAACCCCATAACTTTAGGTCAAAAATATGCATGAAAACCCAGGGTTTTTGTTGGCTGAAAATTAAATGTAACCTAAGAAAAACCCTAAATTTACCCTAAAACATTGATAAAAAATGAAGTTTTGAATTTTAGATTGACTAGATGGGATAAAATTAGTGCTTGCTAGTTTTTTGGGGCATATGGGGTCAACTAAGACCTCTCTTGAGAGGATGTAAGTATATCTAGGGTGACATCTAGGGTTTTCCATTACAAACCCTAGAAAATCCACCTAGCACCTTACAAACTTCAAGACAATTCAAGAGAAGATACTCCACTAGTAATCTTCCAAGGGTTTAAATGAAGGGATTTGTCCAAGAACAATATGAAGAGAATGCACCACCACCACTAGAGAAGTACAATTACACTTAATAGTCATTCATAAACAAAATCCAACAATATTTAGAGAGACTACTTACTCAAGAAACCATTTTCATCCATAAACATTAGACATGAAAATCCATAGAAGTTGCAAAATCATCCACAAAACATCATCCTTAATAAGGTGCTCTAGTTATCCATCCATAGCAAAAATATAGAAGTTACAGTAGACAAGTAATGTTCTTCGCAAGTTCTATCAATGATCAAATGATAAGTTCTTCTCTTATTTATATGAGTCATCTAGCACCCTTCTCATTAAAATAACAATGTTTTCCAAGCAAAATCCCTAAGAAAATAAAATATGCCTTTATCTATTTAGAAACCCTAGAGATAAGGCCACAATACATAAATAATCCATGATACAAGAGTGGATAGGTCAATAAGACCCCCAATGATCTTCCCAAGATAAAGTAAAGTGATCAAATGCTAAGACATCCTCCTCAACATGTGGAATGACCTCCTCAAAAGGTGTCCCACGAGTGGCCCAAAATTCAACGATGATCCTCTCATGGTAGATTTTAAAAACACAATAATTATGCCAATTTTTTCCTAAATTTATATTATTACCACATTTTGGAATCTTGTTTCCATTTTGGATCTAATGGCATTGATCTGGTGGAATTCTAGGCATTTTGTCAAAAGATATTTTCTCTTGAAGTTGGTTTCCCTCAAAATATGTGAAAAGGCATGTGAAGGGTCTCCAAAGTGAAACGTTCCCTCCAAAGGGTGCAACATTTCATCCTCCAAGTGTAAAATCACCTCCAAAAGGTGCAGTGTCCCATCATCAAGGCGCCATGTCATCTCTAATGGGTGCTAGGGCATATCAACAAGGGTGTCGCATCCTTATAAGGCTCAATGTCTTCCAAATAATGTGAAACCACCTCTAAAAAATGGTAGGAGGTCCTCCATCAAATGTGAAAATGTGACACACCTAAGTGTCACATTACCAAATGTCACACTTAAGTGTTGCAAATGTCGCATTACCAAATATCACACTTAAGTGTCACAAGTGTCACACTACAAAATGTCGCACTTAATTGTTGCATCTATTATACGCCTAAGTATCTCACTTTACCAAGTGGCATTCCTAAGTGTCACAAATTCATCACCATGAGGGAGTGTATGTCATAATCCCTAGACATGATGAAGAAGAAACCTATTAGTTGGAGGTCGAAATACCATCTTTTTCCTTGATATTTTGGCCTTGATTGAGCTTCATCGCCCCCTGCCCATATATAAGGAGGAATGAAACCCTAATAATCACTCCCCAAGAGTGTCTTAGGGAGCGACAATCCCTTGTTCATCACCATGTGCACATTTATGGGGAGGGGGGCGATGAAGTAGTTGTAACCATCATGCCTTGTTTTGTGAGGTTGTTTCTGAAGGTTTTAAGTTGGTTAAGGGATTGGTCCGAGCTATCTCATATTCAAGGAAAGTTCAATCTTATTGGTTGAGCCAAATCCTCATTTGACCACATACTCTCCTCAAAACTATCCTATGGTTGTGATACCTCAATGCCTATATAATGAAGTCCATGCTTGAGTGAAAGGAGAGAATTGAGAGCATCACACATATGACTTTGTGAGATTCAAGGGGCTAGAAAGGAGAGCTTGGAGGAGTTGTCGCAACATCAAAATCGAGATTTTAAGTGCTTCACTATTGTTTTCTTTCCATTAATACATAACTTGGCCTATTCCCTTCATGTCTATGTGTTCATTATATGCATGTCTATTGTTGTCTAATTCACCATAGATAGATATGTTTCTGCTTGACAATATAGTGTAGAAGAAGAAGGTATTGATGTGTTCTTTGCATGACTTCTCTTGGAGCTTGGACATCAAGATCAAGTGTTAGAGCTATGAGGACAACCGAATTAAAATAGGTGAGTCATTTATCCTTCTCTTCTCATTTTGATTGTTGACGTAGAGAGTAGATCTAAAGGTAAATTAGTAACCATTTGTTTCTCTTTGTCTTGGATCAAAGAGGGGTCTTGATCTAAGGGGGGTTTCACCTGTCCGCGGGGAAACTTTACCACAACAAAAAAATTGGCAACCATACTGGGGATTGTTCTCTTTAGTCTTTCCTTAGTATTTTCTATCCTTTTGAGTCTTACTTGTTAATTGATCTTTTTGATTTTGATGCTTCTTCTTTGATCTCTCCCCTTCCCACATCATCATTGGGAAGCTCTCTGAGCCAAACACTTGACCCCATCTCAAATTTGGGTAAAGTCTTAGTTTTTCACCACTTTACAGGCTTCATCGCCCCCTATAAGGGAGTACAGAGTGGTGAAACCCCGATATCCCTCCCTGTTAGTGTATTGTGGAGCGATGAAACCCTAATCATCGCCTTGTCTGCATGGTTACAGGGGTGATAATCCTTTCTCTAGGTGAATTTGGAGCTTATTTTTCCTCCTTTCTTACAGTGTTTTGTCTCAAACCTTTACATTAGAATCCTCCATGCTTGATTGTGGCTTTGGTTGATTGAAGTTCAATGATTATCACATGTTTTGTTGCCTCTTTTGAGTTTGAAATTCCTTCAAATTGTGAAATGCACATGATTGCCCTAGATCAACATGATCCTTTGGCTCAATCCATACCATCAGTATTTTGATCCTCATTAGTTGTAGGTATTCGAACTTCGGTTACATTGATTCCAAAAACCTTCTAAGTGTTTTACTTGTTTGTTTTTGGGATCCTTTTCTTTTATTTGGAGGTTTCTTAAGTTGCATTAAGCCTTGTTTCTGAGTCTCTCGTTTTCCTCCTCTTGGGAAAACTTCTCATCCCTTGAGTGTACTCTTGAGCTCTTTGGACTTGTTGCAAATTTGCATTTTTTATTTTGCTACTTGATTTTTTGACGTTTCAAGAAGTGGTTTTTCCTTTACTTTGCGTTTTGGGTTCTTGTTTGAACAAAGCTTGAATTATTGTTATTGAATTTTTTGTTCCTTGGGAGCTTGTTTTTCTTCATCTTCTTTAGCTTTGGGATCCTTTGCAAGTGTCATTGAGTTCTTTCGTTCTGATTGAAAACGAAAGAAAAAGAAGGTTCTCTTTGCAATTTTTCATCTAAATTTGAAAAGAAGAAAACAAAGGTTTTACATCCTACTTTCATAGGTGGAGTGTTTTGGTACACATTTTAAAGAAGCTTGCATATGTTTTGGGATTTCAAGGATATTAATTTATCATTTGTTAAAGGAAAAATGAAAGTTGCATGGTATTGGGTATTTCTTTGCATTAAGAAGTAAAAGAGCTCCTCTCCTTTCCTCAAATAGAATTCACTGAAACAATATTTTTTGCATTTCATTCTTTCTGCATGGTTTTGGAGTCGAGTCATAACACCATCAATTTCATCTTTGTGCACCCTATTGAGTAAACAAAAACCATTAAAAGGAATGAGGTACATAATCTAAAATCAATTAGACTTCTTTTTCTTTGATAGCAAACCAACAAGCCTAGGATTTTAGGGCCTTGATAGTAGGGTGGAGAATTAACTCTTCAAGGCCACAGAAACGAAATCGTAGAATACTAGAGAGAAAGAAATCCAGTAGTAGCAATTAAAGTTAGTCAAGAAACCTCCTCTCACATAGGAGTCAAACACAAGTTCAAGTGAAGTGATCGATTGAGACTTCCCCTCTTTTGTTCGCCTAGTGGGACTATTTCAAGCTTGGGGCTTTGAAGAGTGGTAAGTCCTTGGGGTGACACCACTTCTTCTTAGTTTTTGGGCCATGGATTTGTGTTCGACATTTCTATACCCACTTTCTAGTCTTAAATATCGATTGTACCCCCCGGTCGTTCATTGTGAATTGGTAAACATAGTAACATCTCCTAGGATTCCACACAGGTGAATGCAAGGGGGATTCTGATTCGGATTTATGAGCGGAACAAAATGAAACACATATATATAACATTAAAATAGAGATACAGTAAACAATAACAGAGATAGAATGAAACTTAACTTCTATTCAATAAAGGAATTTGTTGAAACTATAAAATGCAGAATGAAACAATCTTGCTCAAATGGTGGTAGCTAATCTCTGAGAAGAGATGTGGCGGATACGCGCATTTGCCTGAGCATCTTACAATGAGGCCTCTAGGCCTTTTTAGCATCAAGAAGTAATAAAAAAACCCTAGACATCCAAAAAACTAACCCTAAGAGATGAAGCGCCAAAAGTCATGTGGGCCCCAATGGGGTAACTTGGTACATCAACTTCCTAGGGTCGTAACTTTTGAATATGATCTTTGTTTTAGGCGCACGATATCCCATTGGAAAGTTGTAACTGAGGACTACACATTTTTCCTTCATGCTCTCACTCCAATATATCATGACTGTGGTGAGCCCAAAAAATGGTTTTTAGGGTCTCAAAACGACCCCTGAAATTTAGGACATGAAAAACTAGAAAACAACTGCCAAGATGAAAAATGTATGTGAGCCATTTGGAAGAGGTGGGTGGACAGCGATATCCACCTGGATCAATCCTCCCTGCTTAGGAAGAAATGGTCTCTATTGCGTTGATTTTCCCTATCAAATGAGAAAATTTCTTCTGAATTTGACCTCGGGTGAGCCACTTGCCTTGGTGTAGGAGCTGCCCCACTTTGACAACATGATAAAGTTGAAGCTTCTATTGGCGAGTGCTCTTCACCTATGTTTCCATGATCTGATAAGTGGATGCATGTTCCATGCATTCAGGGTTGAGCTATGTCGGTGTTAACTGTTCTGTTATCTTTGAGGTGTCCAATAATGGTGGAAAGTATGGTCGAAGGAGGTCCACATTAAATAGTGGTTGCAAGCCAAGGAAGGGGGGATTGTTGAGCTCAAAAGCATTGTCACCCACAACCTTGGTGATGGTGTAAGGTACATAGAGGAGTGGACAAAGATTCTGATTGGGTCCTATAAGGCGTTCTTTCTGCAAGCGCAACCAAACTTTATCTCCCACTTGAAACTTGTGTGGCACCCGATGTTGATCATGGTGTTGCTTGTACTTGGCATTGAACTTCTACAAAAAATCCTAAACATGTTGGCAGATGTGATAGATTTTTTCAATGAACCATGTGTCTTTGTCACCTTCGGTTTGAGCATGGGATGATTCGGCCTGTGTGGATGCAAGGGGTAGTGCAACATCCATGGGACCCGATGGTTGAAATCCCAACCCCACCTGAAAGGGGTTGTGGTCGGTTGACCTGTGTATGGATATGTTGTAACTGTGATAAACATAGGGAATATTCTCATCCCACATGCACAGATGCATGGAATTGTACATGCACAAGATATGCATGATCATGTTGTTGATGACCTTGGTTTGGCCATCCATTTGGGGGTGGAAGGAAATGGATTTGGTGAGCTTGGTGTCCAACTGTGATGAGAGGCTCAACCAGAATGTGTTGAGGAACCAACTATCCTGATCTTAGATGATGGTTTGTGGTATCCCAAAATGCACCCACACTCGTTCGAAGAAGATCTTGGAAGTGGCCTCCACTGTGATGCTCTTCTTTCAGGCAGCCATAATCGCCATTTTGGAAATTCGATCAACAACCACAAAAACATAGTCATTTCCCTGCTTGGTTGAAGGAAGGCTTGACATGTAGTCCATCGAAATGGATTCCTAGGGCATGTTGAGAGTAGGAAGAGGGGTATACATGCCTTGTTTCTTAATGGTCAGTTTGGAAATCACGTAGGCCATGCAAGACCTGATATACTTGCTAACATCATGTCGAAATTTCAGCCAATAGAAATGTTGTTGCAACACTACCACTATCTTTTCTACAGCGTAGTGTCCTTCCACCAGAATGTAGTGAGCTTCCCAAATCAGCTTCGCTCACTCGCTTGATGGGATGCAGAGATGGCCCAAATGGCACAACAACTAGTCCTGAAGATGGAAATCAGTGACAGTTGTGTGTTTTCCTAGCATATGGAAGGTAGTGATGAAGTCAGGATCTCTATCATAGAGTTGGGGCCATCCAAAGGTCTCATGTTTACAGGAGTGTAGCATCATGGTTAGTGATGCAAATGGAGGTCGACTGAGGCATTTAGCGACGCGATTGGTCGTCCCTATCTTATACTTGACGTTGATATGGAACTGTTGCAAGTATGTGGACCACTTCCGATGGAAGTCAATCTACAATTTTACTTGTGTCTGCATGAACTGCAGAGGCTTATGGTCAATGTGGATGACTGTCTCCTTCCCAATAATGTAATGCCTCCACTGGCAACACACTTGTACAATGGAGTACATTTCTTTGTCATGAGTGGGGTACTTACGAACGGTATATTATAGTGTCTCACTATGATAGGCCACGAGATGTTTGTGTTGAGTGAGAACTGCACCGACAACATAGTCTGAAGCATCTGTCTCAATCTCAAAATGTTGTTGCAGGTTGGGTAATGAGAGCATCAAGGTTGAGCACAAGCATTGCTTCAAATCATCAAAAAAATTATGTTGTGAATGGCCCCACATGAAATTTTCCTTTCCACCACCTTTGGTCACTTGGCTAAGGGCCCCTGCAATGTGGGAGAATCCCAACACGAACCTGTGATACAAATTGGCAAGGCCCAAGAAGTTTTGAAGCTTAGTGAGTGTGGTTGGGGATGGCCAGTCATGAATGACTTGGCTCTTGGCTAGGTCGACATGCACCCCATGCTCATCAACAATGTAGCCTAGGTACTGAACTTTGTTCATGTTGAAGGAGCATTTTTTCCAAATTTTCATATAGCTTATGTTGCCTCAGAGTGTGGAGAACCTGTTGAATATGATGGAAGTGTTCCGCCCAACTCTTGTTGAAAATGAGGATGTCATCTGAATACACCACCACAAAATAATTGGTGAAAGGCCACAAGATATTGCCCATCATCCTTATGAAAGTTGTTGGGGAATTCGTCAAGCCAAAGGGCATGACTAGACATTCAAAAATACCTTCTTTGGACTTGAAAACATTCTTCCATACATCAATCTTTTCTATTAGGACCTAGTGGTAGTCGGACTTTAGATCAATATTACTGAAGTATTTGGCTCCCTTGAGATGGTCAAGGATATCGTCAATTCTGGGAATTGGGTACCAGTTCCTGATTGTGATTTTATTTAGGGCATGGTAATCAATGCAGAGTCGACAAGTCCCATATTTCTTCTACACAAGCATGATTGGGCTTCCACAAGGTGATGAGCTTGGTCGGATGTGCCCATTTTCGAGCAACTCTTGGATCTGACACTTGATTTCCTCAGTTTTGGACAGAGACCGACGATAGACTGGCCCATTGAGTAGTGGTGCGTTGGGGGTCAGATCGATTGAATGCTAGACCTGACAGTGTAGAGGTACCCCAGTGGGTGAGGAGAATATGTCTTTTTATTCTTCCACGACCTTATCCACTTGCTTCTGCTACGTGGAGAGACCTATCATGGAGGCCATGGATGTGGTTGTAGCCTTCCTCTCACTTTGAGCGCAAATCATGAAGAAGACAAACTTTCCAGTGTGAGAGATGGCCTTCCTGTATTGCTTGGCAGATATCAAGGAAATGGAAGTAGGTGGGACTACCTCAGGTATCATGTACAATTTCCTATTCAAAGTAATAATAACACTATGTGGACTAGACTCATATACAACATGATATTTCACTAAATAAGGTTGGTCCAAAAGAACATCACATACTTCAAGAGGGGTGACATCACACAATACCTCATATTTGAAGGGATTGATGCGGTAGGGAAGGCAACACTATTGGTTGATGCGGAGATCGCTCCCTTGGTGGAGCCATACAATGGTGTACAGTTGTGGGTGCAATGTTTTCGGTAGAGCCAACTACTCGACGACCTCTACTAAGATGAGGTTCTTCTGGATACCTTTGTTAACGACGAAGTGCATTGGAGTACCCTTCACCCACATATGTGAATGAAAGAGGCAATCACCTTCCTCTGGCTCATCAGGTTCACTGGGCTAGATATTGGTGGTAAAAACGATGGAATTGGGTTCTGTGTCAATGATATGTCTCCCTTTTTCTGGTTTTGACTCAGAGTCGGAACCCACATCTGATTCATAGGCTTTCACCTTGGCCACCAATGATTCCTTTGAGCAACATTCAATAGTGTTATGCCAGGGGCTCTTATGGAACTCAAACCCCTTCCCAGTGTCTTTCTTTGTCTTCTCATTGTCCTTCTTTGTTTTTGTCTTAGAATGGTTGTCCTGAGGTTATCCATCCTTGCTCTGTCCTTTGTTTTGTGGGTTGGGGCTGCCTTTTCCCTGCTTTTGTTGTGAGGGGTCTGCTCGATTTTGACAGCATATTGATAGGCCGAAACCAAGAATGAGATTTCCAAAAAATCCATTTATGTATGGATATATCTATGTAGAATGTCGTTGTATTTGGGCACCAGATGTTTCTCAGAGAATTTGATACCCAACTTGGTGCACAAGGTATGGAATACATTGGTGAAATCTAGCACTGTTTGGTCCCTTTCCTATCTCAATGTGGTCCATATTATATATAAGTCATCATAACTTCCAACAGGGTAGTATTGTTCCTTAATAACATCCCTGAAATAACCCCAAGTGAGTGTGACTACAAATAATGTAGGTTATTTTGTTTCCTTTTGCTCACAGAAAGTCTCCCACCAATCTTTGACATGGGGGACGACATAAGGAACGCAAATGTAATATTTTCTCTATCGGAAAAGTTATGGACAAAAAAACACCCTTCTAGAAGGTTTAACCATTTTTCTACAATATTTGCATCTATTTGACCTTCAAATATAGGAATATCAAAATTGATCTATACCTTGAAGGGGGCAGCACCTCCGCTCAAGGAAGATGCATCACCTGTTGGCAGTCACCAAAGGATTTGCGCAAAATTATCCATCATCGTGTTCCTCTGTCGTGTGAGGGATTCCTCAAGTAATAGTTTAAAGGGATCTCATGTCCCATCGTCTCTCTTTTATTCCCCCATGGGCGATCGTCGGGTTCAGCGAGGCCAATCTTGTAAAGGTTCAACTGGTTTGAGTCCCAACTACTTATACCCTGACCTCGTTGGGGACATGCAGAGAGAAACAAATGAAGAGAAGACCGCTCTGATACCAATGATACGGATTTATGAGCGGAACGAAATGAAACACAGATCTATAACATTAAAGCAGAGATATTGTAAACAATAATAGAGATACAGTGCAACTTAACTTCTATTCAATAAAGAAATTTGTTGAAACTGTAAAATGCAGAATGAAACAATCTTGCTCAAATGGTGGTAGCTAAAATTTGAGAAGACATGTGGTGGCTACGCGCATTCGCATGACAACCTTACAATGAGTCCTCCAAGCCTTTTTAGCATCAAGAAGTAACCAAAAAACCCTAGAAATAAAAAAACCTAACCCTAGGAGATGAAGTGCCAAAAGTCATGTGGGCCTTGATGGGGTAAGTTGGTACATAAACTTCCTGGGGTCGTAACGTTTTCATAAGATCTCTGTTTTAGGCGCACGATAGCCTGTTGGAAAGGCCTATCCGAGGAATACACATTTTTCCATCACACTCTATCTTCTTCTAAAGTGTGATTGTGGCAAGCCCAAAAAACGTTTTTTAGGGCCTCAAAATGGCCTCGAAAGTTTAGGACCTAAAAAGCTATCAAAAAATGCCAAGATGAAAACTGTATGTGAGCCAGTTGGAAGAGGTGGGTGGCCACTGATATCCACTTGGATCAGATTCCTTCTACAAGGAAGGCTCCTTGTGGTACCTGTGAGAGACGTTCAATCTTTGCTTCAACAAACAATGAGGGTATTTTCCTATGGGATCTTACTTGCACCTTGGGGGATTGTTGTGTGAGGATTATCGCAATTGTTGTTCATTTCTTCATAGATGGCCTCATCTCCTGTCTTCGAAAGATCCTTACTTCCTTTCTCCCTGTCATAAGGGAGTTGTTTTCTTGCTCTTATCTTGTAGGGACTTTGATAGTGTGTGCTCTTTGACGTTAAGCAGGCCTTAGGTTGAATCTGCTTCCATGGCAACAGTTCTTAAGGTTTCTAACCAAGGGACCCATTTTCACAAGGACCCTTATGATTTTCCTTCTTTTGGAAAAGTTGGTCCTCCCTGCATCACTACATTAACTATTCCTAATTTCATTGTGGGGTTACCAACATGATTTTTTTCCACTCCTTTGGTCCCAAATGCCCCTATTTCTCCCCAAGCAAGCTCTCCACTGCAAGAACATCAACCTCTTGTTGACCCTTTTCCTTATTCACCTGTCGTGTCTTCTTCCCTTTCTTCTTCCTCGCTTAGTGAAATCCTTGAAGCTAGTAATCAAGAACCTAAGATGAAGAAGAAAAGGAAGAAAAAGAAGAAGCAAAATAAGCAAGGGGGCAATCAACCAACCAATGTGGGAAGTGTTGACAATGTTAAAAAGCCGGCCAACATAGGTTGCAAGCCCAAATTCCCTTGCAAGATTTGTAAGGGTGATCACCTTCTTAAACATTGCCCTAATATTCCCAAGGTCTTAGAAGTGTGGTCCACAGGTTCTCAACAACCCATGTCGCCAGTCGCTGCAAGTCATGTTAGTGACATCCCATCAACTAGTGATCATAAGGATGGGGGGAAAAGGGTAAATTCAAGATTCCTTGCCATTTATGTGAGGAAATGCACATCACTTACCTTTTCCCTCTTATGTATGAATCTTTGAAATTGTTGGAAGACGTTATTGTTTCCCAACAACAACCTCTAGATGCTTCCCATGAGTCATCTCCCAACCAACTGTTGGTTGATGAAGTGGTTGGTTCCATTCAATCCTCGATCGATCCCACTCTTCCCTTGGAGAGTGAAGTGGATACCACTCAAGTTTCTCTTGCCACTTAAGATTCATCCAGATAAGGGGTCATTTCACTCGTTTCAACGGAACCCCCTCCAAGTATTGAGGTCATTTCCTTTGACTGGAATAGTCTGGCAGAGCCTCTCTTTCCTTCCTACATGCCTTTCCAAATCATGGTACAGGTTTGCGATAATATCATGGTACATCACATTATTGTTGACAAAGGCACTTTTGTTATCATTCTATCCTCAAATACTTGGAAAGATTTAGGTTCCCCTCAGCTTGTGCCAGTTACCCATCATCTGTTAACTTTTAATAGAAGATTTAGTGAACATTTAGGGATCCTTCCTCAGTTGCCCATCATCTTAGGAGGGAAAATTGTTTGTATCGATGTCATGGTAGTCCAAGGCCCCTTGGACTTTAATTTACTCCTTAGGTGGGACTATGTTTATGTTATGAAAGTTTTCATGTACACACTCTTTCGAGTGATGCATTTCCCTCATAATGGAAACATTGTGACCATAGACCAATTTTCATTTGTTAGTCCTGATCTGAATGTTGACCATTCAACTTCCCTGAATGTTCCTTATATGAAAGTGGTATCCTTCCTTCCATAGCTTAATTATGTGGTATCATGTCCCATGCCTCCAACTACTAATAATAAGGAGCCTCTCATTGTTTGCTCGACTTATTTAGACTCAAATCCAATAGTTGACACGATGAACTCTTCAATAGGGGTTGTAGATCTTGATATTGCCTCCATTACCCCTATTGAATCTCTTGACATACATTGTTTCTAGAGCATTGTTCTTTCGTTCGATGAAGACCTCTTGGAAGCCATGGTAAAGTATTATGAGCATAGTTCATTATCTTTGTCAATCTCATTAAAAAATGAAACAGACCCCCCTCCAATTGAGTCGAGTCTTCCACTAGATCTCATACTTGAAACTTGATTTCCTCTTCCTGTGTAAGTTGATCCTCTTTCTTCCTCTCTCTCTGGTGAACCTATCCCTATTAGTAGCCAAGAGTCTAATCGGGTGAAGAAGAAGAGTCAACAGATGAAACAAATCTTGGGGGGCATGTTTCCATCCTTTGGACACCATGTTGGAGTTAAGCCGCCAACTTCTACTGAGCATGTGGGGGAAAAATACCAACCTATGGACATCATGTTGGAAAAAAACCCGCCAATGGATATCACTAAAAGTATCAACCTCTGGACATCACGTTGGGAAGAAACCCGTCTATGGGTATCATTCTAAGCATAGTTCATTTTTGGTTTCAAGCTCGTTAAAAAATGAAACCAACCCCGAGCATAGTCCATTTTCTATTTCAAGCTCATTAAAAAATGAAACCAACCCCGAGCACAATTTCATTCTCTTTTTCAAGATCGTTTAAAAATGAAACCAACCCTGAGCACAATTTCATTGTTTGTTTCAAGCTTGTTTAAAAATGAAACCAACCCCAAGCAAAGTTTCATTCTCGGTTTCAAGCTCATTTAAAAATGAAACCAACCCCGAGCACAATTTCATTCTATGTTGCAAGCTCGTTAAAAAATGAAACAAAGAAACATGAGCTTAGTATTTTTTCTTTCTAGTGCTTATAAATACATGAGAATAAGTTATCGAGTATACTTTTATCACTTTTTAGGGATCGTAAAAATTATATGAAAAATGAACTCTTTGGAGTCTCCTTTAAGTTCTTTTCAGACTCTCTAAACATGAAAATACCACTGATTTTATCTTCTTTGGGCTCGTAAAGTTATACATTGAAGGACTCATATGGGACTGAACCCCTCCTTCTTCAGGTTCATTAAACATGTGATGAGGGACTCATCGAAGACAAGCTATACTGAGCATTTGTTATCCTCCTCGAGCTTTTTAAAAAACAAAGAGGTACTCACCATTCATGGTGGGGGAATTTGAGGGAAGTGGGTCAAGATTTGGAAATCATTATGGCAGTTGTTCGTTGTCGCCCTTGAACATGGCACATGTTTGTTTTCTCCCTTGAACATGGCACCTGTTTGCGTCTTGTTTTATAGTTGGGTAATCTGCTCGTCTATGATTCATACCAATCCTATGAGTCATCATACTCCTTTGGCTCACTCGAAGAGTACCCTAGTTATCGTCGAACTATGATTTGGTATATCTCTCAATCAAGTCAATGTTTCCAAGTCATTTGTCATGCCTCACAATGTTCAAGGGAAGTTTTAACCAAAATCAACCACTCTGCAGTGTTACCAACTTTCATCCTCATGTCAATATGTACTCATTTGATCTATCATGTTACATCAATTTCCTGTGTCAGTTTTGTGTTGATGATGGGGGAAACATGATGGCCCTCCTTCGACGAGTACATTCTTGTCTGTTACACATTATTGTCTTCATCCCTATGATCGTTAATGATGTAAACCTATATGTTTCCTTAAGAGGGTCAGTGGCTTGAGTTCCTGAAGAGAGAAGGGAGAAGAACTTTTCCTGAGAAAAGAAGTTGCATTTTCCTTTGTAAAAACCCTATAAAAAAGGAAGTTTGCAGGCTGCATTATAGCTAGGGTGCGAGAATGCCTGATTCTCACATGTTGCACCATAGCTGGGTTGCGAGAGGTTCGCAGGTTTCTCTATAAGCAGGGTGCGAGAATGCTCATACGTGGGAAAAACGAGCATCTTCTCGATGCTTCTAGAAGGAGAAACTTCCATGGTGAGGTGGCATCCGAATGGTTTGGATCTTACTCGCTTTCATGATTTGGTGGGATCATCCTAACCTCCCCACCTTATCCTCTTCAGCTTATAAAAGGAGAGGAGTTCTTATGGAGAAGGGCTAAGTTGGATTTGGCTTGGAATTATTAGCTTGGGTGGAGTGTCTTTGAGTTTTGATTTTGTCAAGATAGATTGTGAATATTATCAGATCTGTTCTCTTAGAGTTCTTGGAATGGAAGTGTGTGGGGAATGAAGGACAGTTGGAAGGGATCTTACGACATCAAGGCCACGATTGTAATCTCTCTTTCACATTTAATATGATACAGTAATATGATTCTTTCCTATAAAGCTTGTTGTGTTTTATTGTATGATTCCTTGATCACATACATAGGTTTATATTGAGTTTATGTTATTACTATCACTTTGGTTGGTTGCGTTCTTTTGCAGGATCATCATTGTATGAGTGTTGGAACGGAGCTAGGATGGCGATAGCGAGAGGAAGCGGCATGTAAATGGTATGTCATCTATCCCTCTTTAGTTAGTAAATTCAATATCTAAAACTTAAGGAAAGCGTCATGTTCTTGTGTGTTTTGTTCTAGATCTGGGTGGATCTAGGGAGATCAGTTAGTGTTCACACCTACCGATTTATCCTATAAAAAAATTGTCGACCATACTGGGGAACAGATTGTTTCCTATTTAGTCTAGTTTCCCTTCCTTTGATTGCTTGTTTTCTAGTTTTTGAGTCTGTGGGACATCCATCCAGACTCTTTGGATCTAGAAGTTCACTTAGATTCCCTATCCTTTTTCAAAATTTTCTTTGATTACAGACATTATCGCACTGTACCTCTCTACAGCCTATGAAAACCATTGATTTTTGCACCCTACTGTTAAATCTAGTGCGAACTTCTCGCACCCTACAAGTGTCTAGCCTGCGAGAATACCTAATTCTCGCACTGTACTCTACTACTAGGCTGCAAACTTGTTTGTAAATTTTTTTGGATTGGGTCTTGTCATCTTTTGATGACCCAGTTTTGCTTTGATCAGCTGGATTGAGCTTTTGGAGCCTATATTGATCTGTTTACAGTCTGCTTGACATTCTTTGAGTTACTTTTAGCCACATTGGATTTGTTTGGTTTTGAAGGATTAGTCTCTTGCTTTGAGTATCTTTCAATTACAAAGCGTGTGTTTCTTTAGAATTGTTTAGGGAAATATTAGATTTCTTCTTAATAGTCCGCTTTAAAAGAAAACTTTTAGTTTGGGTTTCTTTGTTTTAACAAAGTTCATTATTGCTTTTAGTGAAATTTTTGAAACAAAAAGATTTGATTTCTTGCTTTATATTAGATTGGGGGCATCCTTGCATTTGAAGTAGCGAAATTGCATGATTCTTGGCATTTTTTTATCTTAAATTCTGAAAAAATTTCCCCCTCATGGCCCGGGGGGGGGGGCATGAATCGTGCATTGGTGTACAGTACCTTTTTTTCATTTCTTGAGAATCTTGATATTGATGAGTTTAATATATTTTGGGACATTGTGTATATGGGAATGATCAATGTTTTCTCCTTCTCGTAGCATAGCTTTCATCAAAATGAAAATATTGCATCTTCATCTCTTTACATAAATTTCGAGTCGGTCAAAACACCATATTGTTCACGCCATTTTCCTTTTGAGTAACAACAGCCATAAAATAAAGCATTTATAAAAATTGATTAGACATTTTTATCTTTTCTAGTAGCAAACCTACATTGGATTAGTCGTAGGGCTTTGGATTAGGTGTGAAAGATAACTTTCCAAAGCTGCAAACAAACATAGTATCTTGTGATAGGGAGAGTTAAATCCACTTACTACATTTTGTCCTGGGAAGCCCTTCTAACACAAGGGTCAATCATGAGGTCGCATTAAGACTGGCAGAGTTATTCACCTTGCTTTGGTGGTCTTGGTGTAGAGATTACGTGCATTATGGGGGTCGCTTGAGAGGTATACCCACAATGATGAGTGGAAGCCTTTCAAGTTGATTTCGGGCTAGATACCCTGCCCTTGCACGTGGATCGGACTGTCGACTGTTTCCCCAGGCATCACTGTAGTGATTGATAACCTTAGTGGCCTATTTCTTTAGGGTCTTTACACAAGGTGATTGTGGAGGGCAAGTCTTCATGGTACCTAGAATCGACGTTGGCCAAACTCACTCGGGCTCCTTGGAGGGTATACCCACGATTATGTGTGGGAGCTTGCACCAAGGTGTAAGTCCGTTAAGCAAGTTGTCAACGTAACTTTTCCACCCGCTCTCTCTCAGCCCCTTCTTACTTTGTTCCCACAACGTTGGATTTCATCGCCAACTACTGAGCTCATTACGAGAAGGTTTTGTTTGCTTTCTTTCTTACTAAATTTTTAGCATGTGCTATTTGTTTTCCCTAGTAGACTCTAGGTTGGATCTTTGTTTTAATGGTGTCAATTCTTGAAATGACCAATGAAGGAACCCCTGCTCCAGGGGAACCTTTTGTTTTTCCTTCTTATGGAAACATTGGACCTCCTCACATTGCTACTTTGAGCCTTCCGGGTCTCACAATTGGATTACCAGTATGGTTGTTTTATACTCAGGTAATCCCGAATACAGTAAGTGCTTCGGTCATAAGCACTTCCCCCCAAGAATATCAACCTCATGTTGATCCTTCACCGTCTTCACCAATAAGATCTTCTTATCCTTCTTCACTTGCAAGGTTTTCTTCCATTTCATCTTCTTTGCCGAGTGAAATATCTCAAGCTAGTAACTTGGTGGATAAGAAGAAGAAGAAACAAAAGAAGAAGAAGAAGAAAAATAAGCAAGGATCCAAACTTCTAACCACTGCCAAACATGTTGGAAAACAACCAGTTACTGTTAATCGTGTTGGGAGTGTTGATGATGTCAAGATCACCCAAACAACCCGTAAGCCCAAGTACCCTTGCAGGCTTTGTAAGGGTAGCCATCTTCTTAAGGAATGCTCCGGTCTATCCAAGGTTATAGAAGCATGGTCTACACATCCTCGCCAACCCATGTCATTAGCCTCTGAACAACATGCTAATGACTTCCCGTCAACTAGTCATGATATAGTTGGGAAGAAGCAAAGTAGAGCCAAGTTCCCATGTATGTTATGCAAAGGGTGTCATCTAACTCATCTTTGCCCTCATATGGACAAAGCCTCGAAATTACTGGAAGACATGATTGTTTCACAGCTTCAACTTCCAGCTGCTTATTTCAAGATTTCTCTCAACCCACCTATAGTTGATGGAATGATCAATCTGGTTCCTTCGTTGGTCAGTCTGGTTGATCAAGTGGTCAATCTAGTCACGTCCTTAATTGAACCAGTTGACAAAGTGGTCGATCTGGTCCCATCCTCGGTTGATCCCACTCTCCCTTTAGAGAGTGTTAACAAAGTGGTTGATCTGATCCTATCGTCGGTCGATCCCACTCTCCCTTTAGAGAGTGTTAACAAAGTGGTTGATCCAATCCCATCGTTGGTCGATCCCACTCTCCCATTAGAGAGTGAAACCCAAACAGTCGATCCATTTCCACTTGTTGACCCCATTCTCCCGTTGGAGAATGAAACCCAAGTGGTCGATCTGATCTCTCCATCGGTCGATCCTACTCTCCCGCTAGAGAGTAAACCTGATACTTCCCATGTTTTTCTCGTTGATATAGACTCTGTCGTGTCGGGGTTTATTCCTCCTCCTCCCATGAAACCCCCCCAAGTAATGAGGCCATATGTTTTGATTGGAGTGTGCTAACTGGACCTCGTCTTTCCTCTCACATTCCTTTCTAGATTACAGTACAGGTTTGTGGTCGAGACGTTCCTCAGACATTGATAGATGAAGGTACATCCGTTAGTATTTTGTCCTCTTTTGCTTGGCAAGCTTTAGGTTATCCTCCACTTGCGTCGGTTACGCAGAATCTGTTAGCTTTTAATAGAAGAACTAGTCAACCTTTAGGGACCCTTCATCAATTTTCTGTAACTTTGGAAGGGAAAATTGTCTTTATTGACGTCATGGTAGTCCAAGACCCCTTGGATTTTTCTTTACTCCTTGGGCGAGCTTATGTCTATGCCATGAAAGCTATTGTGTCTACTCTTTTTCGTGTAATATCTTTCCCTCACGATGGACGGGTTGTGACTGTTGATCAAATTTCATTCATTGACCCCGCCTGGATTGCCTCCCTGAATGGTTCTTATATGCAGACGGTATCGCCCCCGCCACAGGTCAATTATGTGGCGTTGTCTTCCATGGCTTCAACTTCTGATGACTTAGATCCAGTAGTTGACATGGTGATCTCTTCAATAGGGTTGTTAGAGCCTGATCTCTTTACTCCTGTCGCGACCCTCGACGTGGTGTCCTTCCAGAATGTGTTTCTTCCTTCCAGTGAAGACCTCTTGGAAGTCATGACTGAGTTTTGTCCCTTGACATGGTGTCCTTTCGGAGCTTTGTCCTCTTGGAATCCATGATCAAGAAGACTTCAAGGATAGTTTTTTCGTCTCTGTTGCAACCTCGTTAAAAAATGAAACAAAGGTCTGGGGCTTATACCTAAAGTCATGAGCACAGTTCTTCTCATGTGTCAAGCTCGTTAAAAAATGAAACAACTTCCCCCTCTCTATTTGAGTCAAGCCCTTCATCTAGTATTTGAAGCTTCTTTTCATCCTCCTATGTCATTGGACGAATCAAAGCTTGGGGGGCAATGCTTTCAGCCTTTGGACTTCATGCTAAAGTACAACCGCTAGTTTCTTAAGCTAGGGGACAAGTACCAACCATCCATGTGTTATGCGTTGGGAAATCCAAGCATAGTTTTCTATGGTTCAAGCTTGTGTAAAAATGAAACCACTTACCTCAAGCATAGTTTCCTCTGGTTCAAGCTTGTGTAAAAATGAAACTAGGTCCAAGCATAGTTTCCTCTGGTTCAAGCTTGTGTAGAAATGAAACTCCAAGAGTAGTTTCCTTTGGTTCAAGCTTGTGTAAAAATGAAACCAGGTCCAAGCATGCTTAGTCTTTGTTCTTTCTCATGCTCGTAAATACATGAGAATAAGTTACCGAGCTTAGTCTTTGTTCTTTCTCGTGCTCGTAAATCAATGAGAATGTAACCGAGTATACTTTTATCACTTTTTCAGACTCGTAAAGGTTATATGAAAAAGGAACCCCCTGAAGTTCCCTTTAAGCTATTTTCAGACTCTCTAAACATGAAAAGATTGCCGAGCGATCTTGTTCTTTTCACGCTCGTTAAAGTATTTGAAGAAAATGTTTGTTGAGCGATAGTTTATCTCTTTTTCGGTCTCATCAGACTACTTTACGAAAAAGGAACTGGGAGAGTTCTCTTTAAGTGTTTTTCAGACTCTCAAAACATGAAAAACCCCTGAGTTTTTCTTTCTTTGGACTCATAAAACAAACATTGAAAGGCCCATACGGGACTGAACCACTCCTTCCTAGGGTTCGCTAAACATACTCTGAGGGACTCGTCTGAAGGATGAGATTACATCAACAAGCATATGTTATCCTCCTCAAGCTTGTGTAAAAATAAAGAGGTACTCGCCAGAAATGGTGGGGGGGGAATTGGGAAAGAAATGTGTATAAACCTGTATTCTATGGAAGAGTCACTTTTGAACATGACACCCTTTCACTCACCTCATGTCTAGGTTGGAAAATCCACTTGTTTCCTGATCATACTCCTATAAGATTACAAATTGGTCTGTGATCCTTGTTGTTGAGTCAGTATTTCCAAGACAGTTTTCGTGTCGTCAATATGTTCAAAGAGAAATTCAACCCAGAAAGCCTTCTATTGTGTTGGCCATTTCTGCAGTCTTTAAGCCTTCTATTGTGTCGACCATCTCTGAGTCAGTCCTGAATCACTTGTTACTCTGACCTACATCAAATCTTATTACTTGTTTCGTGTCATTGATGTGGGATACATTAAGGCCCTCCTGTAACGAGTCTTTTCCTGTCGACTTCAACTCATTATCCAGGAATTAGACTTAGAAACTAATTGGTACCTTGGAACTTGCATGCCTCAATGGCAGGTTTCCTCGCTTTTGACAGTGGGTTTTCATTATTGACCCCTGATCGGGAGATTCTGTCGAGTGTTCGACTTCAGCTCATTAATTCACATTTGTTGGATTGTACTAGTGTACCTTGGGAGTCATTGACATTAATGGTGATTTCCCTCGCACTTGTTAACGATTCTCATCATTGACCAGTAATCAAGTGGTTCTACCATGTTCGACTCCAACACATGTATTCGCATGGTTAGATTCGTACTATAGAGTGGTGGATATGAAGACCCTGGATCTTTTATGTCAGATTCAGGTTGCATTGGAGTATATTCAGATTGTATTGGTGCATAGATCCACAGTGTATGTCTGGTGGCTATGTTCAAATTTGGGTCTTTAACACATAGATCCACAGTGTATTTTTGGTGGCTATATTCATATTTGAGTCATATGGGCATGGATCCACAGTGTATGTTTGGTGGCCATGACCTGTCTTACTTGACGTGGATATTCGCATGTCAGCATTTATGCTTTGAGTCATTTGTATTCTGAGTATGGGAATGCCTACCTCAGTGATGATATATTATTGTACCGTATTTCCTTGTTTGTTGGCAGGTTTCCGACCGACTGTTCCTTGTTCCCTACACACACTCGACAAACTATTTCAGCTATCACTCTGTTCTAACTTCATACTTTGGGGGGCTCTC
>ML778436.1:1596392-1655542 GCA_009831015.1 Picea engelmannii | reverse complement strand
ACAAGGACAAGATCACTCGGCTATTTTTTCACTTTTAAGGAGTCTGAAAAAAGCTTAACTATGGACTCCGTCAGGAATATTCTTCTGGACCAATTTAACGAGTGTGAAAGAATAAGGTCACTCGACGATATTTTCAATTTTAGGGAGTCTAAAAAGAGCTTAACTATAGACTCCGTGGGGGTTTCTTTTTCGTAAATTTAGTCCCTCAAGCCCAAAAAAGGAATAAAATTATACCTGAGGATACTCTTCTAAAGAATAGGAATTTGATAAAGTATACCTTTGTTCGTACAATTGACCGTCTGGACCGAAAAAGGGGTAAACTACCGTCGGACAGACGTGACTTCAAATGTCAGTTTAACGAGCGTGAAAGGTCACAAGATCGCTCAGTAATCTTTTCATTTTTAGAGGGTCTAAAAAGGGCTTAAAAGGAGACCCGTTTATGTTTTTGGGAGTCCTGAGGGTGAGACAAAGAGTGAAAAAAAACCCATGCAAATGAGGCTCAAACTCATATTCAGGAAAGACTATACGGACTCCCAAGACTACCGTGTTTTTTAGAAACGACATGGACACCATAATGCAACCAGGACCTACCTAGGGCATCCATGTTCTGGTAAGCTCTACCACCAAGTCGCGACACTTCTAGAGCAGATATGATGGTTCTGTGTCACAACCTGATGGGATCGATCCTATAGCATAAGAAAAAGGCAACAATATGCAAAAGTTGGGGTAGTATCCTAAACTATATGCTCAAGTTGATTTTTGAAAAAAAATAAAAATTATGGAACGTCAATATTTTTTCGAAACTCAAAAAAAATTGTCCCAAAACCTGATCAAATCCCTCCCATATAATTCCTGGATCACTCTAAATGGTTTTTGATATAAAGAAATTGATAAGGGGGGCCAAAGAAGTGACAAAAAGAGGCCAAAAAGTCTATAAATAGAAGTTGGCAGCTCATTATCAACATCGCTGATTTGGAAATTGACTCTGGAGCCAAAAGACCCCCTTTGCCAAAGATCGTGATTTCGGGAGCTACAGTGGACGAAACAGACTTCTGCTTGGACCAAGTAAGTACAAACTCCCTTATCTAGCTATTCAATACTTCAATTTAAGCATTTAAGTTATTTTTTGGGTGGGCGTCGACCTTAAAATGGTTGACCCTAGGTACATGCGGGTTGTCCAGAGACAGCCCGCGTGTACACGCGACTGTCACCTCTACAGACCGCGTGTACCACCCCCTATTGATGGAAAAAGAAATTAAAAGAAGTATTGACCATCTTTTACCTTGTTGTGTTGGCAGGATGTAGGTCCAGTGGAGGGAAAGGGAGCACGAGGCAATCAGTGAGTTGGTTGTTGCAGATCCGAATGTTGTGGCTGTGTTAATGCAATGCGGTTTGCTCAAATTATTTTTATGTTCGTTTATGCGCGCGCAATCAAGGCTACTGAACGCCTTGATTGATTACTGGCATCCTGATGCAGAGGCTTTTATGCTAGAGGGGAAATCATTGGTGCCCACCACCGAGGACATTTACTTTCTGACTGGCCTCTCAAGGAGAGGGGAACCAGTCAACTTCCAGACTTTTCCTGCGAGGCTGAGCAAGATCTCAGAGTTGATAGCTGAGTACTGTGAGGTTGGGACCGAACGTACAGGTTCCCAGGTACCCATTAGCAAGATTACCAACTTAGCACTACAGACTATCTTGTTACTTATTGGGCGGATTACCGGCTCAGCAACCGTGCATCAGGCTTCACGCGCATAGATGAATTGTGTTATCCAGTGCATGAATGCACAATTTTTTTATTGGAGTACCACACTGCTGGAGTGTATGAAGAGGCAATTGACAGATTGTTGACAGCGGACACAGAGTAACTTCGGGTTCGGGACTATCTTGTGTTCATTCTTTTTCGAGAGAGTTCCATGCTTTAGTCCTTGGGTTGTAGTACGAGGACATCTGGCCTCTTTCCCTGTAGTATGTATATGGGCAGTGTTACTTCCGCGACAGGGTGGTGGAAGGATCATTGAGGCCTTCGACGACGACTTTTTTGCTTGGCTGTCACGACAGATCCCTGCTATCGAGGACTACCCGTATGCAGGGATAGACTTTTCTAGAGATCCAGAGATACCCGTGCCTCCTGGTGAGGAGCGAGGAGAGATGGGTAAGCCTCCACCTTTGTAGTTTTTTTGTTTTCATATGTAATTTTTATGTCTTTTTTGTTATATATATCATTTTTATTTTTTTACACCAGAGTATTTGACAGGTAACATTTGTTGTATGTAGATGTGGGACCCGTGCGACCTGTCGACTATGCATGGAACAGGCGTCGCCCACGGCCAGAAGCCATGGCTACCGTCGTTGGGGGAGCAGCAGGAGAGGCCGAGAGGGTCCTTAGGCGAATTGAGCAGAACTTTACTGCGCTCACTCGCACAGTCCTGATGGCAGAGATAGAGGACCTGCCGCCATCCATGCAACCTCATGTTGTGGGGGCACCTTGGACATGGGTCCGTTTGTTTAGGCGTTTAGCCCATGCAGTAGATGATTATAACAGGGCCCATAGGCCCTGAACAAACTTTAGACTTTTTATGTGCCACGAGCACCTTGTTGTATATATTTTTTGAGGGCATAAGCCCGGTGACTTGTTATTGTTCCCATTTTTTGAGGCGCTTGCGTCCATCTATGTACTCTGAGGATTTTATGATGTTTATATATGGTTTTTTATCTTTTTTATGTCTTATGGATTCTGTGTGAAAAAATGTATTTACATGTTTATGTCCATGTTCTTTTTATGTGTGGGCGAGATGCCAATCTAAAATTTGATTAGCTAGAGTATCTGTAATTTGGTTTAATCTCCTAGGAACATGAAAATACGTAATATAATCAAAGTTTCGTTCTAAGAGACGTACCCTAAGGAATCGTCTGTGTAAAGTTGGATCATGAACCCAGTATATTTTGTTTAGCTGCGACACAACCAGTTGAGCATCGAGATAGACCCAGAGATGAGAGATACCCAATGACAAGGCGTCACGAAGCAACTCAATAACCGCACTATACTCGGTGACATTATTTGTGGTGTCACCTAAGCATATACCTCCGGAAGATAACAACTGACCCTGTGGTGTAAAGATTACCCAAGCTGCGGAGGCAAGCCTCTGCGTGTGTCGACTAGCACCGTCTGCATACCCAACGAACACCTCAGACTCACTTGACATCTGCCATATTGACGAAAGATAACATCAATGACACGTCCATAACACTTTTAAAAGAGACGTAAAAAAGTAATAGTACAAAGACTATACATATGTTACAAAAAGTTACCCACAGTGACCTATCTATGAGTAATATTTCTTAAGGTAGAGCCCATTTCTAGGATCCGCCAAAGCATTCCCTTCAAAATCAACCAAACGATAAGCACCCTTTTTTAATACCTCTTTTATAATGAAGGGTCTGAACCACATGGGTTTAAACTTTCCTGCCCCCAGGGGGTCCTTGTCTTGGTCATAGACCAGGACAAGGTCGCCCTCAGAAAAAATCTGAGGATGAACGGACCTATCATATTGACACTTGACCTTATGTTTATGAGCTTCATTGGCCAGGGCCGCATCGCGATGCTGCTCATCAAGCTGCTCAAGGTGTACTAACCGTTCTTCAAGTGGAGAAGTGTCTGGCAATAACTATACTGCCAATTTCAGAGACGGGATTTGACATTCGATGGGCAAGACTGCCTCCAGCCCATAAACGTGTTGGAAAGGTGAGAAACCGGTTGCAGTCTTAACAGATGTTCGTTAAGCCCATAATGTCGAGTATAACATCAAATGCCAATTTGACTTCGCTGAGTTGATAGTTCGTTGTAGAATTGTCTTAAGAGTTTTGTTTACAGCTTCCACCTACCCATTGGCTTGGGGTTAGTAAGGTGATGAATGTTCCTATCGTAACCCAAGATTTGATGTTAATTCGGTCATCATTTGGTTATGAAAGTGACTGCCATGGTCAGTGACAATCTCTCTCGGGACACCGAACCGTGCTATAATCTGGTTGAATAAAAAGAGAGTTGCAGTCTCTCCATCATCTTTAAACATTGGCATAGCTTCGACCCACTTAGTGAAGTATTCTACATTTATGATGAAATAGCAGTGCCCCCTTGCTAACAGGGGGTTGCATGTAGTTTAATCAATCCCCCACTTAGTGAAGGGACCAACTGTGATGACAGGTAACATAAGAGCTGGATGTGCCCTCATCTTCCGAGAGAAGATTTGGCACGGATGGCACTTCTTGACCAACTCGATACAATCTTTGATAAGTGTGGGCCAGAAGTAACCTGCTCGTAAAATCTTTTGGGCTGTTGCCAACCCAGATAAATGACCGCCACAAGCTCCAGCATGACAATCGTTGAGCACTATGACGGCCTCCTCATGAGTGAGACATCGACGCAAGATGCAGTCTACACCTCTCCGATACAACGTATCATCGAGTATGAGATAATTCTTAGCCTGATGGCGTATCCGCCGAGGCTTGTCATGAGAAGCATAGGTGGGGAACTTCAAAGTCTGGAGATAGATAAGTATATCTCCGTACCAGGGGTCTGAATATTTAATCAAAAACATATCCCCCCGGATAGGCGATTCTTCAGGCACAACGTCACCTGACTCAACCGAAAGCTCCAAAATAAGTTCTGCGAAGACCAATGACTTCTTGGACTTTGTTGAAACGAAGTCTAAGTCAAATTCTTGAAGGATGACCATCCACCTACTGATTTTTCCACATATAACTCGTCGTGTCAACATGTACTGGAATGGATTCACGACAACGATGATGGTGGTCTTGCGAAATAGAACATAGTGACGGAACCGTTGAATAGCATGAACTGCTGCCAATGCAAGTTTCTCGAGATGGTAATAATTAAGTTTTGGTCCTACGAGGCCTCGGCTCAGGTAATAGATCATGTATTCTGAAAATGAATCATCTTCTTGGACTAAAACATGCCTATAGTTGACTCTGCGGCAGCCAGATATAATAAGAAATCTTTGTTATAATTAGGTGGTCGTAGCAGAGGTGCTATTGTGAGGGTGTTTTTTAATGCGTCGAAAGAGCATTGAGTGGCTTCGTCCCAGAAAAAAGGAACGTCTTTCTTTAGCAAACGCATAAATCCCTTGGTGATTTCGACATAGTTGGCGATGAAGCGTCGTAAGAAGTTCACCTTGCCTTGTAGACTTTGAAGTTGTAAGATTGTGCGTGGGGGGAGCAACTGGATTATTGCCTCCACCTTAAGAGGATCGACCATGATCCCTATTGTTGATACAATGAAACCTAACAAACGTCATGACGTTACGCAGAAGTTGCACTTGTTGGGATTCAAGCGAATCCTGAAGTAGCGACAGCGTTCGAAGATTAGTCGGAGGTGCATAGGATGATCCTTTCGCTTGCGAGAGCATGATGATAAATCATCTAGATAGGCCTCGACTATATGTTTGAGTTCGTGAAACGCAAAAGACATGGCCCACTGGAATGTGGCTCCAGCATTTTTGAGGCCAAAAGGCATCTTACAATAGGCGAATGTACCCCATGGACAAATGAATGTCGTTTTGTGTTGGTCTTCAGGTTTGATTTGGATTTGATTATATCCCGAAAAACCATCCATGAATGAAAAGGCTTCACAACCAACACATTCATCAATGATCTAGTCAATGAATGGTATTGGAAAATTATCTTTTGGACATGCCTTGTTCAAATCACAAAAATCGGTACATACACGAATCGTGCCTTGTTTTTTATTGATCGGCACAGGGTTTGACACCCATTTAGTCAAATGAATAGGATAAATGAAACCTGCCTAGAGCAATTTATCAACCTCAATCTTGATGACTGTTGCTTTCTTAGGATTGATTGGACGAAGTTTTTTTCGAACAAGTTTGGCATTAGGATACGTTGTGATTTCATGTTCAACTATTTTTGGATCGATACCTGGCATTTCCTCATAAGACCAGGCAAAAACGTTGCAGAATTCCTTGAAAAGATCCGTGTAAATTTGAATCTCTTCGGGGGAGAAATCCGCTCCAACGAAGACATTCTCCATGACGCCAGGGTTTCGGGAGATATTTATAGGTATAGTTTCAGCGATAGTCGCCATATTCCCCTCAACATAAATTTCCTGTGTAGCTAAGAGATTAATAGGACACGGTTGATCTCCCGTCATGGTGACAGTGAATTCTCCTACCTCAATTCGGTTTAACTCTGGGAGGAAATATGATCTGTGATGAATATCTTCCCAAGGTTTGTCCGGACTAGTCATTGCTTCGATTACTATTTCGTCAGAAGGCAATACTAAGTCTAACGAATCGATATTAGCAAGAGAACCCTGAGCCCAAATAGGCTCTAGAAATGGATCTAACTCTTGTGCAGGAGTCAGATCAGGGTTAGCTGAAGCTTGCTGGACTAAAGAGTACGCTACTTCAGCGGCCGACAAGGGCATGGACATGTCGGAGTGCCCTGTCTCATCCATCGTGGATGATGGGGAAGGAAGAATCCAAGGATCCTCAAAGTAAGTCGTACGGAACGACGAAACTTGAAAAATATCAATCTTGTGGTGATTAGATATAAACTTGACATCGTCATGAGGAGGTGGGTAATCGAAGGTACCCATCAAGGACGGGTACAAACCAACTCCTACGTTAACGACACCGGGTTGAGGATAATCAATCATGGGAACCGTGGATTCCCCCAAAGTTAATTCAGGTCTAGAGAAGGACAATTGATCGATGGTCACTATCCAACCCTCGTGTGGAAACAATAAGACTCAGAAAACTGTAGCAACCACAGCTTGCATATCATAAGTCCAACTCCATCCTAACAAGAGATTATAGTCAAGGGGAGCATCAACTACCTCTACTTCGACGCACACGGTCTTCCCTCCTAACTGCACAGGGAAAGAAGGAACGATGCCATGTGGTTGGAAAGAATGACCGTCAAAAGCAGTGAGGAGAGTAGGTGAAGGAGACAAAGTGGGCTAGCCAATGGCCTTCCAACATGCTAACTACATAACGCATGTCGAGGCTCCCTCGTCGACCACCGTGCAGAAGATATTTCGTGTAAAAGTTTTCGTGGGATGAGGCACTACTATCTGAAATGTTGCGTGGTAAGGCAGACGAGGTTTTAAGTCGGTTGTATCTAACATGATGGTACCTAGGTTACAAGTCTCAGTAGATCCTAAAGAAGTTAACAAGGCTTTCCTCTGAGCAGGGCAGCTTTGGAGGACTTCCAAATCAGACATCGCACAAGGGGCTTGTGATAAATCCTCCACCATAGAGTAATTATGGGTGGCCCTTGCGTTTGGGTTGTGAGAAGCTTTCTTAAATGCACCCTTTGGAATGCGTGTCATTGTTTCTCCCAACGTCTTCTCGATCTGTAGAGGAAGATATGGGAGTTCAACTTCTTTACCCCTCTCAGAGGCGCTTGGTTTACTATAGTCGTACACTCTAGTCGTTATGAAAGCATCACCACTAACCATATATACATTCACGGATGAGGGATTGTTTGGAGGAGGGCAGGTTTCTAGGCTGCCCCCTTTGGCACTTGTAGAGGCTTGAGTTAAATTTTGCCCATGTTGAAAAGGGTTAGTCAACACTACTTGTTGTTGTTGTGTGACAAACTTTTGGGCCTCTGCAAGTCGAGGACAAATATGGGTCGGGTGGTCTTCCGCACACAAGTTGCACGGATACCTCGCCTTCCGTTTTTCCGTGGTGTCCCCGCCAGCATTATCAGTGGGTTTTTTATCCCCCTTACCCTTCTTTCGTTGTTTTTTCTTCCCTTCAGGCTGTTGGGTGGCCTTTGAGTTAGTCGACTGCACGGAGTGTACTTCCGACGTTTGGGTAGGAGGAGTAGCCAAAGCAGTAGTATGGTTAGCCGCTGAGTGTTATATAGATAACTGTTGCAATTGCTTTGTCAATTTCTTAGCGGGCTTGGTTTGTGTTGAACCAACAATACCATCGGCATGTGGTCCAACTCTCTGTCTAGTTTTATCTAGTATCGATCATGGTGCATCCAGCAAAATGTTGTATAATAAACCAGAGTGAGAATAGATGAGCTCAAACTGTTGAGCCCTCATGATGGCATCTTCTTCGGAAAAAACTCATGAAGTCGCGACGTCTTTGGATAATTGTGGGACTAAAGACTTAAGGAACCACTCAAGTAGGAATGATGGTGGGACTGGTACTTTGATTAGACTCTTCCGATGTCTCCATTCTTGGATATGATCAGAGATATGGTCCGTTGTTGTCTATTCGAAATCGACAAGCAGCTCTGTGCCAGCATCGTATCTCACAGGTAACTGGAAATGGTTAAGGAAGGTCATCGCCAGTTCACCAAAAGAAGAGTATCTTGAGCGATCGAGCTCGATGTACCATTTCACGACACTCCCAATAAGAGTGCATTGAAACAATCACAATTGTACGGAGTCATCTTTCAATGAGTTAGATGAACACCAAAGATGGAAGGTAGTCACGTGATCACCTGGATCTTCATTAGGCTCGACCTCGAACTTTGGAATGTCCGAAGGCAACTTTGTTGGCATAGGAGGCCAACGTGGATCATGACAAATAGGATCATTTAACAGCCTTGTCAAATCTGGCAAGTGTAACGTCGTCAGGAATGGTAGTTTGGGTTGCTGTTGATAACCTGGGAAAAAGGGTCCTGGAGTTTGACTGGCACCAAGTTGCCAGGAAAATTTTGGTTGCTGGCCTAATTCTGGTAGAAACCATGGCCCTGACCAGCATAAGGATTTTGCATCTGTGGAGACATCATCGATTGATTTCCCATAAAGGACATAGGATGTTCGGCATGGATCATGTTTGAAGGACTTTGGGAAGGATTATCCCATGTCGGTCCTGACGGGAGAGGCATAGTAGTCTGTCCAGGGTTCCATTGACTGTGGATAGAATTACCCCAGAATGACATTCCAGAGGAGGGAACAAATCCTTTTCCTGAGTTCCAAGGTCCTGCTAAATGTGCCCCCAACGTAGGAATAGTACCCTGCGTCGGAGTAGACTATCCAAAAATGGGAGTGCCCCCGGACGGGAAAGCGGTGGATGCGAACGTGTTGTTACCAAATGTCTCATTCCAAACAAACGGCGACGAACCTACCGGCATAGTGTGCGCAGGTGTTCCTTGACTCCCGGCTCCAAATAAACTAGTGTGTGCAGGCTGCCCGGCGGACTACTGATGCAGACCACAAAGCGAAGGGGACGAAGGAGGGATATGACCTCCAGCATAAGGAAAAGCATTAAAAGGGATAGGAGTGACCCCAAGTTGACCTTGCAGAGGAGCGTTAGAGCTCCCTGCCCCCAAACCCAAAGTCTGTAAAGTGGAGTAAGTGAGTGCAGGACTTGTTCCCGAACTAGGCATACCATATGAGAACGGAGGGCATGTCACACTATATGTGAAGGGAGTTGTGGCTGCCACCATAGACAGATTCAGTCCACTGTGCGACGTAGTTGCGGCCGAGACCATGGTGGCTCAAACCGATGACAGCAAGTTAGGAGATGCTTCTCTTGTGGTAGAAATTGTGGTGGGAATGGAAGAATTCCCAGAAAAAGTAACAACGTTTGTTTCCATAGTTGTGTGAGACACTGACAGGCTTTCGTAAAATTGGATTGGTACAATAATCGGTGGCCAAGTATCAGTGGTTGGGGTTTCAACCGAGCCAATATTGGCGGTTGATTCCTCCGGGATTTGTTCGAGCATAATGGTTTGTAACCTGGTCGCTTCGAAAGACCCTTATTGGTCTAGCTTCCGCCTCAATGGTGGTGGGGGTGGCTCCAGTATAACCGGCGGCAGGCCCAGAAGCCTTCGTGACCGAAAGAGCTCGGGATTCTCCACTGTGTGAGAATATCCAAGACATGCTAAGGTATTCTACACATTCAAACAGTAACATACACTAAAACGAAGCCCCTAAGAGATAAGACAAGCAATCACTAAACTATTTGGAAGAACAATTACAACAACCAACACTAGAGAAACTTACCGGTGCAAGTGAAACTTGAACACGGAAGCACCCTCCGGGTATAATATGCAAAGTGTGGCCCGATTTCTGTCCTAGGTACCGTGGTATACCCCCGCAGTCACCTGTGTATGTCCCTAAAAAGATTGGCAACTAGGTTGCCAGCACGCGAACAGTCACCAGGCGGGTACAGTCGAAAGTCAGGTAGACCACAATGAGCAGGGTATCAATCCTGAAACCTGTCAAGGGTATCGAGAGAAAATGGTCTGGAAGACAACTGAGGACCTCGAACGGATTCGAGACCCACGAAGCCCCGTGGAAAATGCAAACGACGGAATCCCAAAACAAGCCCTCGATATGTGTTCTCCACTACGATTGGTCCGACTTTGGAGGGGTTATCTCCGCTACCTTTCCACACGCGACCTCGTGTTTATCCCCTGTGTTAGAGGGGGGTCCCAGATAAATTCCATGAAACTGGACTTCTACACTCCCTATCACAGACTCTAATGTTTGGTTTTGAATGGCCTTGGAGAGTTTCCTCTCCAACCTAATCCAAGGCCCTAGTCCTGAACTAGTGTATGAACCCTACAAACAAAAAGTCTAATAGATTTTAAATTAGCGTTTCTTTTATGGGTTTTCTTACGTCACGGGGTATGAAGGTGAAACTGATGATGTGTAAAGACTAAAGGAAAAACGAATGAAAAAAACTGAAAACAAAAGACTTTTACTAAATGCAAAATTTTCAGCAACTTTTCACAAAGAAAGATTTCTTTTTCTTTTCAATTTTTCTAAGATTTTATGCAGCAAACATAAAGGAATTTCGCTCGAATACGAGCTACTTATGCTCTAAATGCACTGCAAAAACTTATGAACAAAAAGACTTCTCCCTAGCTATTGATGCAGAAACACACTCTTTAAACAAAGAAGAAAATGAAAAGTTTTTTTTTTTTTATTTTATTTAAGTACTAATCAAGCAACAAAGGGAAAATACCGACAAGCACAAAACCAAGAAAGACAAATTCTGGCTTAAAGCGCAGATCGCAAAGAATCAGAGTAAAGGCACACAATGGAAATAAAGAAAACAAAGACTCTTAAGCTTGCCTAAAAACAATAAAGATTTTTTTTTTTATATATTTTTTGTTCCACTATCAACTGAGAAGAAGCAGGCTAAGGGTAAGATGACCTAGCCTACTGACTGTTCAACCCTAGACTCAAACACCTGAGAGGAATACTTCTCATCAAATGAGGGGATGACTGCCCCACCTTGACCAAAAAGTAGCCTGTCAAGCACGCTTCTGTCACTAAAACAGCACGCGTGCGAACGCGTGCTGAGATGAAACAAGACGTGTGTACACATGGTCTGACCTTGTACAGGCCGCGTGTATGTATAAATCCTAAGAAAAAAATAAAAACAGGCAGTCCAGACCAGGAAGAGGCCTCTGGTATTGACAACCAGGGTCCCTTGAAGGCTTGTATGCTTCTTCTAACAGAAAAGAAAAATAATGCAAGGAATAATAAGGCATAAAAAACAATCTGAGACAGGACTATGAACTAGCAAGACCCAAGCAGGATTCCAGAAAACCCCCTGAGAATGTATAATTATGACAGGGAAGAGGTGGACTGCCTCTCAAGCTCTCTGAACTCCTACATGCTACTGTTATCCCTACAGCTAGCGTTCACACGTGGACTATAAGAGGATAGGGCGCAGGCACACGCGTGCAGGCCTTATGCAGGCTGTGTGTACCTCTGTGTGTCCCGAAAACTACCGTCAAGCAACAGTCAGGGAAAACTGGTATAAAGAACCAGGCTCCATGCTAGCTCAGACCTAATAGAAAGCAGATAGACAAAGAAAGACAGAAAATCTAATCTTTTAAACTACCCAAAAACTCAACTAAATCCGGAAACCCTAAAGAGTAAATTCCCCAGTATGGTCACCAACTCTATTGTTGGGAAAAATACCCTACGGACTAGCAAACTAGGGTCAGACTTGCATGCAGATTTTGACCGTAAAGAAATTACTTTTTAACCTACCACCCAAAACTTAAACCCCTCTTTCACAATACATGCATGGAAAGGAACTACTAACCTTGTTATTGACGTTTGGTGTAGATCCTCTATTGCGCTTTGACCGCTTTCTTACGCTGCTCCTTCCAAAGATAACCTGCAATCAAGACAAACAACTATGCATGCATGCTAATTTTCTACTAAAGGGTTAGAAATTAAGCATCAATTAACCAAACCATAGATAACTCATGCATTGGGATAGGAAAAGTATTCTTTTATTATTTGAAAAATGAATCAACTTACAATCAAATTCGAGACCGGCCACTGCTCCTTGATCCTGATTCTGGGCTCCTCTTCTTCTGTCCTCCAACTGCTTTGCGTTAAATCTCCTTTGGCATGAGGAAAGGCTAAAGGGTTGGGACAATAGATTTGGCAAATGGGTAGAGTTTCTTCGCTATATTTTTCCTCCTCCAAATGGTACCCCTACCCCTTCTTTTATAGGCTAGAAGGAGCTAGGATTTTGGACAAACTCTCGGCCATGCATGGCCGGGAGTTTCAGTTAACTGACCCATAGCTTTTTGTTCCATTGGCAACTTTCCTTTTTTTGTGCTTTGTTAAGTACACGCGGGCTGTAGTGGGCCTGCCAGCGTGCACACTTGTGCAGTAATGGGTTAGGGCGCATGGGCCTTGACACAAGAGGATTTTCAAAGAGTTTGTTCAGCAGATGTTTTGGCAATGAAGGGATATGAGTTGGCCTGATGCCAGGTAAGCATGTGTGGTGCAATTTAGGGTTATAACACATGCCAATAGTGGATTTTGTTGTTGCAGTATACAAAAAGAAATCTGTGATATAGTCTAGAGGACTAAGCAAGGGAGCACAAACAAGAGAATACTTGAGTGCATCGAAGGATCGTTGCGTGAACTAGTCCCAAATGAAAGAGGCCCCCTTTTTCAATAAGCACATAAATCCCTTGGTGATGTTAGCATAATTGGCTATAAAGCAATGAAGGAAATTAGTTTTTCCTTGTAGGCTTTGAAGTTGACGGATATTCTGCAGGGAAGAAAATTGAATTATTGCCTCAACCTTCAATGGATTAATCATGATCCCCTTGTTGGAAAAATAAATCCCAACAAGCGCTCTGAAACGATACAAAAGATGCACTTATTCGGATTTAATCGAATACGATAGTACTGACATCTTTAAAAAAAAATCCAAATATGAGCCAGATGATCCACTCTCTTGTGAGAGTGAGAAGCAAGATCATCAAGATAATCCTCAATGATATGTTTTAGATCATGAAAAGTGAAAAAAATAGCCCACTGGAATGTAGCCCCAACATTTTTAAGGCCAAAAGGAATCTTCTTGTACATGAAAGTACCCAAGGACATATAAACATCATTTTATGTTGATCCTCAGACCAGATTTGAATCTGGTTGTAACCGGAAAATCCATCCATAAACGAAAAATATTTCGCTTCCTGCACACTCGTCGATAATCTGATCGATAAATGGCATGGGGAAGTTGCCTTTAGGACATGTCTTATTCATATCACAAAATTCCATACATACATGAATGGTTCCTTGCTTTTTATCCACTAGAATAAGATTGGACACCCATTTAGTAAGGGGAACCAGATAGATGAAACCATCCTTGAGTAGTTTCTCTACCTCTACCTTGAGTGTTGTCGCCTTTCTCGGATTCACAAGTCACAACTTTTGTCGAACGTGCTTAGCATTTTCATACGTTTTAATTTCATGTTCGATAATATGGGGGTGTATGTCTGGCATTTCCTCGTATGAACAAGAAAAAACATTGCAAAACTCTTTAAACAGAGTTGTATACATGGATATCTCTTATGGGGAATAATCTACATCGATAAATACATTTTCCATGATGTCAGGGGTCTTAGAGATGTAGATCGGAATAGTATCCTATATATTGGTCATGCTACCCTCAACATAGACACCATGCTTTGATAAGGGGTTCATGGGGTGATTAACACCTTCGTTCAAATTTGATCGAAATTCTCCTTTTTCCACTTGACTAAGTTCTGGGAGGAAATAAGATCGATGATGAAAGTCCTCCCAAGGTTTTTTCGACCCCATCATTTCCTCAATAATAGATTCGTTAGAAGGAAAAATAGTATCGATAAAATTGAGTGAATCGAAAGAATTGAGGGCCCAAACATGCTATGTAAGTTGATCCACTTCTTTCATCCAAGAAGGAGAGGGATCATAATCTACAATAGCTTGTTGGATCACCCAATAAGATACTCAGTTGTAGATAACGACATAGCCATCCCAATGTGCACAAGACCTTCTATCGAATCAAACAAAGAGGGTAACACCTAGCGATCCTTGAAATACATCATACGAAATGAACTCACTTGATTTACGGGGATCAAATAGATAAATTGTTGGTAGTCAACCAGAACAACGTTAATATATGAAATAGGTGTTGAGAAGTTAAAAGTTCGGGCATCAATGAAGGATACATTCCAACACCATTTCTCTCAATTGTCATTTGAGAGTTTTCGATTAACAAGACCATAGATCCCATATTCACCGCAAAGTCAGAGCAGGGGAATGACATTTGGTCCATCGTGACGATTTTCCCTTCATGAGGGAAGCACAAAACTTAGAAGACGAATGAAATGATAGCCGTCATCACATATGTGCAACTCCTCTCTAAAAACAGGTTGTAGTCAAGCAAAACATCAACCACTTCCACCTCTACGAAAACAGACTTTCCCCCCAACTTGACAGGGAAAGAGGAAATGAGACCGTGTGGCCTAAATGAGCATCCATCAAAAGAAATTAACAACGTCGGAGACAGATCAAGGTCAGGAAAGCCAATAGATTTTCAACAAGATAACGACATGACACATGTCGAAGCGCCTTCATCGACAACAATCCTTCCAATAACATGCTTGGAATAAATGACATTGATTTGGAAGGCAACATGATATGGAAGATGATGCTTCACATCTACAGTATCAAACTTGATAACTTGTAAGCTTGATGATTCAATAGCTCCTATCACAGATAATAATTCATTATGTTGCATGGGGCAACTCTAAAGAACCTTAAGGGTCGACATCGCATGGGGCATTTGAGCTAAGTCCTCAATGATGGAATAGTTAGGTGCATCTCAATCATTATGATTGTGTGACGAATGCTTATACACACATTTTGGTATGTGTGACATTGTATCCCCTCTAGGATTCTCTATGTGAAGAGAGTTATGGGGTTCATAAGTTTCCTTTCCTTTAGATGTTGACTTGGCGTTACCATAATCATGGGCCCTAGTCGACACATATATAGTTGACCCCACCATATTGATGAATGGCATACTACCATTCTTCAAGGGTGCATTTTGGATGCCCCCTTGCAGATTTTCATTAGAAGAGCCCTCTGCCATATTCTATTCCTGAGGGAAAAACTTCTTCAACACAACAGGTTGTCTTTGTGCCAACAGGCATTGATCCTCTTCCATCTTGGGGCATTGGTGGGTAAGGTGATCATCTTTACAAAGTTTTCATGGAAACTTAACCTTCCTCTTTTATTTTTTATCCCCTCCAGCATTAGCATCAGATTTAACATTTTTAGTGTTGTTTCCACCTCCTTTCTTATCCTTACTCTTACTCTTCCCTCAAGGTTGTTGGGTACCATTTGGGTTGATTGATTACACAACATGTACATCAAATGATTGGATGATGGAAACAGTCGAAGTCGTAGCTTGACCAGTCGTAGTTGGATGAATAGTCATCTTTTTTATCTGGCTTGAAACTAGATCTGTGGGATTACATCGACATGTGGTCCAAAACTTGATTATGATGGGTCAATACTTGGCTACAATGAATTTTCTAATATCTCGTATAGGATCCCAGACCGATAATAGATCAAATCCAACTATTAGGCCCTAAAAATAGCTTCCTCCTCAAAGGATACGCCCGATGTAGAAACATCCTTGTAGATATATGACAACAAGGAATTTAGAAACCATTTGAGGAACTCAGGAGGAATCTTGGCCTTGATCATCCTTTTCCACCTACACCACTCATGGATGTGATATGAAATGTGAGTGCCTTTATCTTGTCGTAAGCGTAAACAATGAATCAATGTCAACATTGTACCAGACTAGAAGTTGGAAATGGTTCAGAAAAAACAACGCCAAATCATGAAAAGTGTGAAATGTTGACCCCTGAATCTCAATATACCATTTCACCACAACTCCTATGAGTGTGTGTTGAAAGAGACGTAACCAAATGGATTCATCATTCAATGAATTGGATAAGCACTATAAGTAAAATGTTGTTACATGATCTCCCAGATCCTCGCCATATTTTCCCTCGAACTTCAAAATGTTCTAGGGTAGTTTGGAGGGGATCGAGGGCCGATTTGGATCATGACACATAGGTTCATTCATAAGTTTCAATAAATTTGACAAGTTTAACGTTTCCAGAAATTGAAGTCTCAACTATGGCCCAAAATTACAATTAGCAGGGTTGGAAACTCTGGGTTGGTTAGCAACTGGAAAAGGATATCCTAGATTGTTACTAGCACAAGGTTGTCAAAAAGATTTCATTGATGGGGCAGGGTTTTGATAAAAAAAACTTGAGATCCCTGGCTAAAAGGAGGAAAACCTCCACCTATCATCTTTCCATAAGAGTGGATAGGGTTTCCCCCTGCCAACATCCCTTGCAAATGGTAAGACCCTTGCATCGGGTTGTACTGACTCTAGAAGGGGTTTCCCCCTGATGACATGACTTGTGAATGGAAATACCCTAACGTAGGATTCCACTGACCTTGGAAGGGGTTACCCCCTGTCAACATCCAAAATGAAGGGAAGGGATTGCTCCCAAACCCACCAGACAGCGTGAAAGTGTTAGAATTTAAAGGCATGTCGGATTGAAATCCTTCGCACATAGCATCACCCCAACCCACAAATGGATTAGGCCTGAAAGATGGGAAAGACCCACTTCCAAGCGAGGGGATTGAAGGAGGGATGTGTCCCCTGCCCCAAGGAATAACTTGTAAGGGAGTTGAAGAACTCCCTGCTCCAAAGTTAAGACTTTGATGGATTGACTGAGAACTGGCGGATACATTCTACATGCCTATCGATGACATTCCAAATGAAAATGTGTTAGAAATGAGAGGCGATGAAGGAATCACACTCAAAAGCTGAGTGGACCCTTCAATCAATGGAATTGAGCCACTGACAAATTCAAATATCATGGCTTGAACCATATTAGTCGTATGTATAGAAGGGAAAGAAGGAAGAATCCCTCCCCCCCCCCAACTATAGTCAAAGTGGGGGTTGCAAGGACCTCCGACCCAGAAACATTTGAAGTGCCTTCCATAGCGGCCCACTAAAGAGGGTGATTGTTAGTGTTATCCTACCTAGAAGTTGCAAGATGCACTAAAATAGGATTGTCTGATCTAGTTATCGGACGGTTAAAGGGTCTACCGAAGCCTTCAACTTCGAGATCCGATATACGCTTAACCTATGGTGCGGAAATGTTTGATTATGCAGTCTCAATCTCAACGATGTCAATAGGCCCAGTTGGTACAAAAGTGTTGGCTTGATCAAGTCGATGCCTCAAAGGAGGCGGAGGAGAATTCACTTTTATAGGTGGAAGGCCTTGAACCATCCAAGATAGACGAAGCGATTGATCATCCACTTTAAATCAATGATTCAAGGTGGCTACCAACGAACTTGGTAAATTCATCTACATGAAAAGAGTGGACCACTATAAAAATCCTAAGGAAATAACACAAGCAAACTACTTCCTCAATACCCCAACTCAGGTGGATTAAATCATGAGACTACAGTAGCAAATAAGTTAGGTAAATACCCTTCTAGACAATGCCACTAATTGATTAAGTCTCGCAACCGAAGAATGAAGGAGTGAGAAGTAGTTACCCTGGCCTCCAATAACTAGCCCTACCTGGTGCAAGTAACCCTCTCTTTATGAGGCACCCTGCAGGGGTAATGATAGTGTGATAAGACGTCTGCCCCAAGTACCACTCGAAACCCCCTATAGTCACCTATGAGATACCTAGAAAAAGAAACTATGGATACCAAATCGCAATTGGCATCCAGGGGGTACAGTCTGTAAATGTGTTGAACCTGCACAAAATATATCTAGCTAGGAATTGACATACATAGTTGCAGAGAAAATATGAAAAAGAGAAGCAAGAGAGAAAGAATGGAAGATTTCCCATTAACTAAATGAATGAATGATAATTTACACATGATATACTCTATATAAGTCAACCAATGCACACTGTAGGAGAAGCCAATGCACCATAGTGGTGGTCTAGAGTGATCTGGACACACACCAATAGTTACAGGAGTAAACTGCCACCTAGTTTAGTTTCTCGGGAAGTTACAGGAGTGAACTACCACCTAGTTGAGTTAACTACTCTATCAGTCTTCAGTTAACTGAATGAAACAAAGTGAAGTGAGGAGGAGATCAGGGAATCATGAGTAATGTGTTAGTCTGGTGATGATCCCAAGGACAATGTGCATTAGTTGGTGATGATCCCAATGTTGCATGGTGATAATCCCAATGTGTCATCTAGACTACACTCAACTGATCAAACTTAAGTGTGAATTGAAGAGAATATTATCCTAGAGGAATATTCTCCCTAAAATATAGGAGATTGAATAATGACTAATAAACATACGGAAAACCTTAGGAAAAAGAAATCATAGGTGTGTGCGAAGTATCTCCAACACCCCACCTGAACATCACTATGGTGAAAATAAAGAATGGGTCCCAGCAACGAGGCCATGTTTGGTACCCAAATAAAAAAGATACACTGAAATAAATGAGGAAAGAGGGAAAACCTCATGGGAAACCCCCCCCTCAAAGTAAAATGTATGTAAAAAGAAGAATTGACAGTTTTTAGGCAACTATATCCTTCACTCCAAGACGACTGCGCAGAGAATGAAACTTCTGCTCAGTGAAGGTCTTGGTGAATATGTATGCAGTCTGTTCTATTGAAGGAAAAAATTGCAGGTCGATGATTCCCTCGTGTACTAAGTCACGGATGTAGTGCATGTGTATCTCGATGTGCTTCATCTGCTACCTCTGAACAGGATCTCTGTAGAACTTAAGAGTTCTATGGTTGTCACAACAGATGACGATCAGTCGATAAACTAAATTCGGAACTCAATGAGAAATTGTTGTAGCCACATAGCCTGAATGGTTATGTTAACTACCCCTATGTACTTTTCCTCGGCTGAAGATAGAGAAATAGCAACTTGCTTCTTTCTCGACCAATAGATAGGCCTGGAACCAAGACTCAGTGAGTAACCACATGTGGACATGTGATCAATGTTCTCACTAGCCTAGTCAAAATCAGTGAACCCAATGAGGTTCAATGTAGAGTCTGTTGAATAGTGAATCCAAAAGGTGATGGTTCCATGTATGTATCGAAGGATATGCTTTGCAACCTTCTAATGTATCTCATGTGGCTCCTGCATGAACCTAGAGACTGCTCTAGTTGCATAGGAGAGGTTTGGTCTGGAGTGTGTGAGATACAACAACCTCCCCACTAGTTCTATGTACAATGTGTTGTCAACCAATGGAGTGTCCCCACCATCCTCAAGTCTGACTCCTGATAGGAAAGGAGTCGAGGTAGACTTTCATTTTGTCATGTGAAATCTCTCAAGGAGATATCGTGCATACTTGGCCTCAGATAGTTTGATTCCTGATGCATCCTGACTGATATCAATTCCAAGGAAGAAATGTAGCAGACCCATGTCCATCATCAAGAACCTTTCATGCAGAATCCTCTTGACTACAACAATTGCTAAAGTTGAGCAACCGGTGCTCAACAAATCATCAACATATAGAACTAGGAGTAGAAGTGAATCAGTCGTCCTGAGCATGTAAAAATTTGGGTCTGACTCACAACGTACAAAGTTCTGTGACAACAGGTAGGATTCCATCTTGGCATACCATGCCCTCAGAGCCTGCTTGAGGCCATAAAGATACTTCTTTAGTAGACAAACCAAATCTGAATCCTACATAAATCCCTGGGGTTGCTCCATATAGATCTCCTTAGAGAGATCTTCGTGAAGAAATGCATTCTTCACATCCATTCGATGGACTTCCCATCCCTCGGCTACCACAATGGCAAGTGTCAGACATATAGAATCAATCTTCATTACTGGAGCGAAGGTCTCATCATAGTCAATGCCATGCACCTACTGAAAGCCTTTGGCAACTAGCCTGGCTTTATATATTCTAATATGTCCATTTGATGCGCTCTTAGTCCTGTAGACCCATCTGCACCTAACAAGTTTCCTTCCCGAAGGAAGGGGAACCAGATCCCAAGTCTGGTTCTCGAGGAGGGAGTTGTACTCCTCCTGCATGGCAGATTCCTAAAAGGGATTTCTAGCAGCCTCGCCATAAGATTGTGGATCTAAAGACTGAACCAAAAAAATATTCCTATGTGGCAATAGTTTAGTGGAAGTTAGTGCAAGAGGAGGCTCCTCGAAATCAGATCAAGTCCTCCTAGTATCAACTGGATCCCCAACAAGATCCCCTGCATCCTGAAGAATAGTTTGGGCCCACTTTGACCTTGGCTCTGGCTCTACATTTGCATATGCATGCACTGACTCTGCATATGAATGTATTGACTCTGTATCTGGATCATCTGAGTCCTTGCAATCAGAACTCTCATCTGAAGAAGATTCGTCATGTACATTCTCATCATCTATGACAGGTGGAAGAAAAAAAATGTCGGCATGCAGCTGCTGAGGTACATGCAAGACACTTTCCTCGAATTGGACACTATGCTCAATGATGAGCCGGTCCAAGGAAAGATCAATGAGTCTGTATCCCTTCACACCATCGGGGTATCCAACAAAGATACAGTCTGTGCTCTGTGGATCAAGTGTCGTCCTCTTCTTAGAGGGAATCCTAACCCATGCACATGAACCAAAAATATGGAAGTGGGTCACTTACAGTTTGAGGCCACTCCAAGCCTTGTAGGGGGTCTTATCCTTGAAATATCTATGGGGAGATCTGTTTTGGATGTAGGTTTCAAAATTAAGTGCTTCATCCCATAATCTCTGTGGAAGTGACTTTGCATGTAGCATGCAAGATGCCATCTTTTTTAGAGATCTATTTTTCTGCTCAACAACTTCATTTTTCTACGGAGTATAGGGAACCGTGTGCTACAACTGAATCCCTACCTCATGAAAAATATTTTGTATCTCAGGGTTGACATACTCTCCCCTGTTATCTATTCATAGGACTTTGATTTTCTTTCCTGACTGTGTCTCAACAAGAGCTTTGAAATCTTTGAGGTGTTGAAAGACCTTTGATTTTTGCCTGAGAAAGAAAATCCATGTGAAGCATAAGAAATCATAAAAAAAATGATCACGTACCTTGCTTTATTGATTGATGGATGCGGAAAAAGGCTCATGAGGTCACTATGGATCATATCTAAAGGAGAGGAAGCGCTTTGTGTCTTTCCTTTGTCGAATTTCTCTTGAGGGTGTTTTCCAAGAACACATCCCTCACAAGTTCCTTTGGAGAAGTGGATGTCGGGTAGACCATCAACCATTCCCTGCTTGCTAATTTGTTGCATATATCTGAAATTTAAATGCTCGAACCTTTTGTGCCATATCCTACTGCTTTCTTCAACATGGGTAATCAGTAATGCAGAATCTGGTTCAATAAATTTAGAAAATGTGTAGAGTCTAGATTGATGATTTACCTCACTGGTAGAAACCCTAGAATTGATTTGCATTTCATATATATCCACTGTATCAGGTGTGAATATGACTCTCTTTCCGGTGCCAGAGTTTGTCATATGATACACAGAGAGAATATTGACGGAAATTTTGGGAACATGTAGCACATTCTCAAATATTTCGTTTGTGAGTTCAATTCTTCCTTTTTCGTTGACCTCGACTGGAGAGTTGTCCCCCATCAGAATAGGAGGACCTTTGCATGCATCCAATGAAGAATATACTTATTTTGTGGCAACCAAGTGGTGTGATGCACCTAAATCTACGATCCAAGCATCGGGAGAGGAGTTGATTGCAATCAAAGCATGGCTAGAATTGCCTTTCTTGGGATTTTGATCTTCTGGCTTCTTCGTCTTGGCACCCTCGGGGATGTGATATCCAACATAGTTTTGTTGAAGTATTTGGGTCATTAGATATATCTTTTTCTGCATAGATGCGGATTTTGGATGGAATCCTTTATGGCAGTAAGTGCATTTCTCCCCTTTTCTTCCCTTTCCACCTTTGGATCCAGATGCATCGTTGAAGGGTTTTGGGTACCCTTCCTTCTTTGTATTTTCCTTTGCTTTCCTTTTGTATTTGTGTTTATATTTATGATATTTATGACCATTTTCATCTTGCACATTAAGTGCATGTGCTTTTGGGCCTTTGATTTTGCCCATATTGATGAGCTTGTTCTGCTCTTGTGTCAGAGACTCGATAAAGGCCTCAAGAGAGGGCATCGTCCAAGTAGATCCAAAGGTGAACCTAACTGAATGAAATGTGGATACAAACACTGAGTATTCTGGACCAATTTTGGAGAGAATGGTGAGAACCATTTTTTTCTCCTCCTTAGATTTATCAATCCCGCAAGCCTTGAGTTGCAACAGCAAATCCTTATATTTGGTAAAGAAATATTGGAGATTGTCGAAGGTTTTTGGATCCAATGTGAGCAATTCCACCTCGAGAATGTGTCCCCTCATCTCGTCCTATTTGCCAAAAATCCCTTCCATGGTGGTCCATGCTTCATTGGGGGTTTTACATGAGGATATGTGAAAGAGGAGTTCAGGAGAAATGAGACTGAAAATTGTTCCAAACGCTTCATCCATTCGATTTAGATACTTGTATTTGTATATGGATGATGTTGGTTCTATTTATATGTTCATGGTTAACCGGTATAATCCTCTACCTTGAAGATTCATTATCATCTTCCCCTTCCATGCAAAGAAATTGTACGGTGTAAGAATGAATTCTTTTGGAAATTCCATTTTTTTGTTGTCTTCAATCTTCGGTACCTACAAAAATAATTTGGTGTGTCCTTTCCCTAGTAGTCTGTTGGATCTTATACCATGTAAATGTGTTGAACCTGCACATAATAGATCTAGGTGGGGATTGGCATACACAGTTGCAAAGAAAATGTGAGAAAAGAGAAGCACGAGAGAAAGAATGGAATAATTCTAATTAACCAAATGAATGAATGATAATTTACACATTATATACTCTATATAACTCAACCAATGTGCATTGGAGGAGAAGCCAATGCACCATAGCGGTGGTCTAGAGTGACCTAGACACACACCAGTAGTTACAGGAGTAAATTTCCACCTAGTCTAGTCTCTCGGGCAGTTACGAGAGTGAATTGCCACCTAGCTGAGTTAACTAGTCTATCAGTCTTCAGTTAACTGAATGAGACAAAGTGAAGTGAGGATGAGATTAGTGAATCATGATTAATGCGCTAGTCTGGTGATGATCCCAAGGACAATGAGCATTACTTGGTGATGATCCCAATGTTGCATGGTGATAATCCTAATGTGGCATCTAGACTCCACTCAACTAATCAAACTAAAGTGTGAACTGAAGAGAATATTCTCCTAGAGGAATATTCTCCCTAAAATATAGGAGACTGAATAATGACTAATAAACATAAGGAAAACCTTAGTAAAAATAAATCCTAGGTGTGTGTGAAGTATCTCCAACGCAGTCAACAATCGGGATCAAATGTATGGGTAGGGTAACAAAGCCCGAAGCTCCAAAAGCACTGCCTCTCAGAGAGATATGAGTACTGGTGAAACCTCCATATAAAATCTCTCCCTTGTGATGAGTCAAGTTTTGGAGGGGTTATCTCCTCGACTCTCCCTTAAGTAACCTCGTGTTTAGCTCATGTGTTAGAGGAGGCTCCCAACTATACTTATACAAAAATTGGATTTGATTCTCCCTATATCAGACTCCTATGTTTGTTTTAATGACCTTAGAGAGTTATCTCTCCAATCCTAGTTCAAGGCCCTAAACTTAGACTAGTTTGTGCCCTAAACCTAGACTAGTTTGTATACCCTACAAACAAAGAGTCTAATTGATTTTAAATTAATTGTTATTTTTAGTGGGTGTTGTTTACATAAAAGGTCGTGGATGTGAAACTTAGTGGTGTTTAGCGCCTCAACATAAAATAAAACACTTTTAAGAACAATGTTGTTAAATGAAACAAATGTATTATTCAATGGAAATATAGTGTCAAGGAATTCTTCAAAAAATGAAAACTCTTTATCTTTTCAATGCTATGCAAGAAATGCAGATTTTATTTTAGATGCAATGCAAAACTAATGGAATATTATGAATGCAAAGCAACTCTCCAAAAACATGCAAGACTAAACTTTCCTTTTCAATGAAACTTGTAACTAACACTTGCGAAAGTTCAAATTTTTTAAGAAAATTCTAAAATCAATATGCACAAAGAGAGAAAGCATGCTCAAAAAAAAATTTATTTTCAGTGAAAAACAATGGTAAAGAATGAAAAATACAAGCACAAAGCAAACTTTTTTTTCTTGTTTTAAAGCGAAATGAGAAAATGAAAAATTAAACTGGTTCTTCTTTCCAATGCAAAACAAGAAAAAAAAAATGAGAAGCAAAGAGAACCACCCAGACTTACTAATATTGTAAGGAGAGTTAGCACAACAACTCCAAACAAAAATACCTAAGAAAATAACTCTCAAACCACTCACACAAAATTGAAGCAGAAAACAAAGAAACCAAGTCTTTTTTTCTTTTCATTACAATAGCATCTAACTTATCAAACTTCTGTAACTAACAGTAGGAAAACAAGAGTCAGAGGACCCTAGACAGATCCCAAGAACCAAGCCCAACACCCCAGAAAGATAAAAGAGTAAAAAAATATTTCTCTGGAGGTGTACACAACTGTGTACACAGAAGAGTGTGTATGTACACGACTGTCTCCAAATAGAAATGTGTATGTACGCATGTGTTTGCACAATAAAGTGCATATATGAATCAAAATCTCTGAGAAAGGACTGAAAGAAAAATCCAAAAGGCCTGATAAAGCACAAACAAGACCCTGGACGTTTTAAACTACTCAGTTAAGCAATAGAAGAAGTCAGAAACAAAGAAAAACAAAGCAAGAACATAGAGACTAACCCACTAAGGAGAGTCCATAGTATGGTCGCCAATTCTGTTACGAGAAAAATACATATGGCTATGGGTCAAAACCACAATAGATCATTGAGCGTTTAAACATCAAAACACTTTCCAAGAAGGCAAATAGAAATTTGTAACTAACTTGATCAAATAATTAGCTACTAATAATAAAGGAAGGAAGGCATACCAGGTGTCCTACATTTGATGAAGATCCCAAGGTTGAAATATTTCATGCTCCTTCCAAGTTACTCCTTTTTTAACCTGCAAAAATTTCAAACACAAAACTACAAAGAGCAACAATTATATCATACTTAATTTCTGTGAATTTAATCAAAACATAAATAATTACAACAACTAGTATTCTAAGTAAAAAGATATTCAAGCATAATGAACATATACAAAAAAAAATACCATAATTTCGAAGGAAAGAGTATCTTTATTGATTAAAAATAGATTTTAGGTTAGTTATCACTTGCACCTACTACAACACTGCTCCTTGAATGGACTCCAGGTCCCTCCACCCATGCCACTGAATATATGATGAACCTCTGACTCCTATGCTTAGACAAACTCAAAGAAGTCTTCTTGGTCAAATATGGTAAGCATTGAAAGGGCTGGAAATGAAGGTTTTGCAAGTCTCAAGACATGAAACAACAATGGGAATATAATGGTTTGCAGACAAGGCGGATATAGCCAACATAACTTTGATTCAAAGATTGGTTTCCCTCTCCTCATGGCTCATGCTCAATTTATACTAGCTCCAAGTAGTTGGAGTGGTTGCAGACGGTTGTGTATGGGTAAAAGGGAGTTAGGAAATTGAGAAACCCATAGCTCAACGTGTAATTATGCAAAAATATATTTTTTTATTATCAAAAATGATATGTACACGACTTTCTTTAGAGCGACACGCGTAATGCACCTTTCATAGTTGTTAGGGTGCGTACAAGTCAACAAAAATTATTTTTTGAAGAATCCAGAGGGGGTATATAGAATTGATGTGTGCAAGTAGGACATGAAAAAGGATAAAAAAGTCATCAATGCATATGTGGTGGAAATTGATGCTATAACACAAGGTGCCAAGAATAGTGGAACGCCATAAGTGTTACCATTGTCACCTTAGCAACAACTTCCTTTTTTTTAGTGAAGGGTGTATCCAACATAAGGGAGGCTTCCCTAGTAGGACTTAGGAGTCCTAAGGCAAGACACAATCAATTCTAAGGCCTCCTAAGTGTCTACCCAAAATACCACCAATAAAAAATATCAAGCAAGTTCAGGACAATGTGGTTTATTCAAAGTAAATTACAGATTTGGTTAGAAGTATTCTAAGACTGATTTAGGGGGTTTATCAAGTAACAATCTCATGCAAAAAAATCCTCAAACCATTCAAATAGGTTACAACAACTATACAGTTTAGCCCTCAAAACAAATTATAAACCCATAGAAAATAGGGCTAAAATAATGAATAAATCTAGGATTTGATTAACTTTCAAAATTTGAAAATTACGAGGCATATAACAACCAACTAAAACAATATGTCTAGCCCTAATTATGCAATAATATAAATCAACAAGGAAAATTTTATGCAATAAAAGGATTTTATGTCAAACATACAAGAAAACCCTAGGATTTTAGGTCAAGAATATGCAAGAAAACCCCATAACTTTAGGTCAAAAATATGCATGAAAACCCTTGACATCTAGGGTCTTTGTTGGCTGAAAATTAAATGTAAGTTAAGAAAAACCCTAAATTTACCCTAAAACATTGATAAAAAATGAAGTTTTGAATTTTAGATTGACTAGATGGGATAAGATTAGTGCTTGCTAGTTTTTTGGGGCATATGGGGTCAACTAAGACCTCTCTTGAGAGGATTTAAGTATATCTAGGGTGACATCTAGGGTTTTCCATTACAAACCCTAGAAAATCCACCTAGTACCTTACAAACTTCAAGACAATTCAAGAGAAGATACTCCACTAGTAATCTTCCAAGGGTTTAAATGAAGGGATTTTTCTAAGAACAATATGAAGAGAATGCACCACCACCACTAGAGAAGTACAATTACACTTAATAGTCATTCATAAACAAAATCCAACAAGATTTAGAGAGACCACTTACTCAAGAAACCATTTTCATCCATAAACATTAGACATGAAAATCCATAGAAGTTGCAAAATCATCCACAAAACATCATCCTTAATAAGGTGCTCTAGTTATCCATCCATAACAAAACTATAGAAGTTATAGTAGACAAGTAATGTTCTCCGCAAGTTCTATCAATGATCAAATGATAAGTGCTTCTCTTATTTATATGAGTCATCTAGCACCCTTCTCATTAAAATAACAATGTTTTCCGAGCAAAATCCCTAAGAAAATAAAATATGCCTTTATCTATTTACAAACCCTAGAGATAAGGCCACAATACATAAATAATCCATGATAGAAGAGTGGATAGGTCAATAAGACCCCCAATGATCTTCCAAAGATAAAGTAAAGTGATCAAATGCTAAGACATCCTCCTCAACATGTGGAATGACCTCCTCAAAAGGTGTCCCACGAGTGGCCCAAAATTCGATGATGATCCTCTCATGGTAGATTTTAAAAACACAATAATTATGCCAATTTTTTCCTAAATTTATATTATTACCACATTTCGGAATCTTGTTTCCATTTTGGATCTAATGGCATTGATCTGGTGGAATTCTAGGCATTTTGTCAAAAGATAATTTCTCTTGAAGTTGGTTTCCCTCAAAATATGTGAAAAGGCATGTGAAGGGTCTCCAAAGTGAAACGTTCCCTCCAAAGGGTGCAACATTTCATCCTCCAAGTGTAAAATCACCTCCAAAAGGCACAGTGTCCCATCATCAAGGCGCCATGTCATCTCTAATGGGTGCTAGGGCATATCAACAAGGGTGTCGCATCCTTATAATGCTCAATGTCTTCCAAATAATGTGAAACCACCTCTAAAAAATGGTATGAGGGCCTCCATCAAATGTGAAAATGTGACACACCTAAGTGTCACATTACCAAATGTCGCACTTAAGTGTTGCAAATGTCGCATTACCAAATATCACACTTAAGTGTCACAAGTGTCACACTACAAAATGTCACACTTAAGTGTTGCATCTGTTACACGCCTAAGTATCTCACTTTACCAAGTGACATTCCTAAGTGTCACAACTTCATCACCATGAGGAAGTGTATGTCATAATCCCTAGACATGATGAAGAAGAAACCTATTAGTTGGAGGTCGAAATACCATCTTTTTCCTTGAGATTTTGGCCTTGATTGAGATTCATCGCCCCCTGTCCATATACAAGGAGGGATGAAACCCTAATAATCACTCTTCAAGAGTGTCTTAGGGAGCGACAATCCCTTGTTCATCACCATGTGCACAGTTATGGGGGGGCGATGAAGTAGTTGTAACCATCATGCCTTGTTTTGTGAGGTTGTTTCTGAAGGTTTTAAGTTGGTTAAGTGATTGGTACGAGCTATCTCATATTCAAGGAAAGTTCAATCTTATTGGTTGAGCCAAATCCTCATTTGACCACATACTCTCCTCAAAACTATCCTATGGTTGTGATACCTCAATGCCTATATAATGAAGTCCATGCTTGAGTGAAAGGAGATAATTGAGAGCATCATACTTATGACTTTGTGAGATTCAAGGGGCTAGAAAGGAGAGCTTGGAGGAGTTGTCGCAACATCAAAATCGAGATTTTAAGTGCTTCACTATTGTTTTATTTCCATTAATACATAACTTGGCCTATTCCCTTCATGTCTATGTGTTCATTATATGCATGTCTATTGTTGTCTAATTCACCATAGATAGATCTTTTTCTACTTGACAATATACTGTAGAAGAAGAAGGTATCGATGTGTTCTTTACATGACTTCTCTTGGAGCTTGGACATCAAGATCAAGTGTTGGAGCTACGAGGACAACCGACTTAAAATAGGTGAGTCATTTATCCTTCTCTTCTCATTTTGATTGTTGACATAGAGAATAGATCTAAAGGGAAAGTAGTAACCATTTGTTTCTCTTTGTCTTGGATCAAAGAGGGGTCTTGATCCAAGGGGGGTTTCATCTGTTCGCGGGGGAAACTTTACCACAACAAAAAAATTGGCAACCATATTGTGGATTGTTCTCTTTAGTCTTTCCTTGGTATTTTCCAGCCTTTTGAGTCTTACTTGTTAATTGATCTTTTTTATTTTGATGCTTCTTCTTTGATCTCTCCCCTTCCCACATCATCATTGGGAAGCTCTCTAAGCCAAACACTTGACCCCATCTCAAATTTGGGTAAAGTCTTATTTTTTCACCACTTTACAGGCTTCATCGCCCCTTATAAGGGAGTACAGAGTGGTGAAACCCCGATATCCCTCCTTGTTAGTGTATTGGGGAGCGATGAAACCCTAATCATCGCCTTGTCTGCATGGTTACGGGGGTGATAGTCCTTTCTCTAGGTGAATTTGGAGCTTATTTTTCCTCCTTTCTTACAGTGTTTTGTCTCAAGCCTTTACATTAGAATCCTCCATGCTTGATTGCGGCTTTGGTTGATTGAAGTTCAATGATTATCACATGTTTTGTTGCCTCTTTTGAGTTTGAAATTCCTTCAAACTGTGAAATGCACATGATTGCCCTAGATCAACTTGATCCTTTGGCTCAATCCATACCATCAATATTTTGATCCTCATTAGTTGTAGGTATTTGAACTTCGGTTACATTGATTCCAAAAACCTTCTAAGTGTTTTACTTGTTTGTTTTTGGGATCCTTTTCTTTGATTTGGAGGTTTCTTAAGTTGCATTAAGCCTTGTTTTCGAGTCTCTCGTTTTCCTCCTCTTGGGAAAACTTCTCATCCCTTGAGTGTACTCTTGAGCTCTTTGGAGTTGTTTCAAATTTGCATTTTTTATTTTGCTACTTGATTTTTTGACATTTCAAGAAGTGGTTTTTCCTTTACTTTGTGTTTTGGGTTCTTGTTTGAACAAATATTGAATTATTGTTATTGATTTTTTTGTTCCTTGGGAGCTTGTTTTTCTTCATCTTATTTAGCTTTGGGATCCTTTGCAAGTGTCATTGAGTTCTTTCATTCTAATTGAAAACGAAAGAAAAAGAAGGTTCTCTTTGCAATTTTTCATTTAAATTTGAAAAGAAGAAAACAAAGGTTTTACATCCTACTTTCATAGGTGGAGTGTTTTGGTACACATTTTAAAGAAGCTTTCATCTGTTTTGGGATTTCAAGGATATTAATTTATCATTTGTTAAAGTAAAAATGAAAGTTGCATGGTATTGGGTATTTCTTTGCATTAAGAAGTAAAAGAGCTCCTCTCCTTTCCTCAAATAGAATTCACTGAAACAATATTTTTTGCATTTCATTCTTTCTGCATGGTTTTGGAGTTGAGTCATAACACCATCAGTTTCATCTTTGTGCACCCTATTGAGTAAACAAAAACCATTAAAAGGAATGAGGTACATAATCTAAAATCAATTAGACTTTGTTTTCTTTGATAGCAAACCAACAAGCCTAGGATTTTAGGGCCTTGATAGTAGGGTGGAGAGTTAACTCTTCAAGGCCATAGAAACGAAATCGTAGAATACTAGAGAGAAAGAAATCCAGTTGTATCAATTAATGTTAGTCAAGAAACCTCCTCTCACATAGGAGTCAAACACAAGTTCAAGCGAAGCGATCGATTGAGACTTCCCCTCTTTTGTTCGCCTAGTGGGACTATTTCAAGCTTGGGGCTTTGAAGAGTGGTAAGTCCTCGGGGTGACACCACTTCTTATTAGTTTTTGGGCCATGGATTTGTGTCCGACATTGCTATACCCACTTTCTAGTCTTAAATATCGATTGTACCGCCCCGGTCATTCATTGTGAATTGGTAAACATAGTAACCTCTCCTAGGATTTCACACAGGTGACTGCAAGGGGGATTCTGATCCAGATTTATGAGCAGAACAAAATGAAACACATATATATAACATTAAAATAGAGATACAGTAAACAATAATAGAGATATAATGAAACTTAATTTCTATTCAATAAAGGAATTTGTTGAAACTATAAAATGCAGAATGAAACAATCTTGCTCAAATGGTGGTAGCTAATCTCTAAGAAGAGATGTGGCAGATACGCGCATTTCCCTGAGCATATTACAATCAGGCCTCTAGGCCTTTTTAGCATCAAGAAGTAATAAAAAAACCCTATACATCCAAAAAACTAACCCTAGGAGATGAAGCGCCAAAAGTCATGTGGGCCCCAATGGGGTAACTTGGTACATCAACTTCCTAGGGTCGTAACTTTTGAATACGTTCTTCGTTTCAGGTGCACGATATCCCATTGGAAATTTGTATTTGAGGACTACACATTTTTCCTTCATGCTCTCACTCCAATATAGCATGACTGTGGTGAGCCCAAAAAACGGTTTTTAGGGTCTCAAAACGACCCCTGAAATTTAGGACATGAAAAACTAGAAAAAAACTGCCAAGATGAAAACTGTATGTGAGCCATTTGGAAGAGGTGGGTGGACACTGATATCCACTTGGATCAATCCTCCCTCCTTAGGAAGAAATGGTCTCCATTGCGTTGATTTTCCCCATCAAATGAGAAAATTTATTTTGAATTTGACCCCGGGTGAGCCACTTGCCTTGGTGCAGGAGCTGCCCCACTTTGACAACACGATAAAGTTGAAGCTTCTATTGGTGAGTGCTCTTCACCTGTGTTTCCATGATCTGATAAGTGGATGCATGTTCCATGCATTCAGGGTTGAGCTCTGTCGGTGTCAACTGTTCTGCTATCTTTGAGGTGTCCAATAATGGTGGAAAGTATGGTCGAAGGAGGTCCACGTTAAACAGTGGTTGCAAGCCAAGGAAGGGGGGGTTGTTGAGCTCAAAAGCATTGTCACCCACAACCTTGGTGATGGTGTAAGGTCCATAGAGGAGTGGACAAATCTTCTGATGGGGTACTATAAGGCATTCTTTCTGCAAGCGCAACCAAACTTTATCTCCCACTTGAAACTTGTGTGGCACCCGGTGTTGATCATGGTGTTGCTTGTACTTGGCATTGGACTTCTACAAAATATCCTGAACATGTTGGCAGATATGATAGATTTTTTCAATGAACCATGTGTCTTTGTCACCTTCAGTTTGAGCATGGGATGATTCGGCCTGTGTGGATGCAAGGGGTAGTGCAACATCCATGGGACCCAATGGTTGAAATCCCAACCCCACCTGAAAGGGGTTGTGGTCGGTTGACCTATGTATGGATATGTTGTAATTGTGCTAAACATAGGGAATATTCTCATCCCACATGCACAGATGCTTGGAATTGTACATGCACAAGATATGCATGATCATCCTGTTGATGACCTTGGTTTGGCCATCCATTTGGGGGTGGAAGGAAATGGATTTGGTGAGCTTGGTGTCCAACCGTGATGAGAGGATCAACCAGAATGTGTTGAGGAACCGACTATCCCAATCTGAGATGATGGTTTTTGGTATCCCAAAATGTACCCACACTCGTTCGAAGAAGATCTTGGAAGTGGCCTCCACTATGATGCTCTTCTTACAGGCAGCCATAATCTCCATCTTGGAAATTCGATCAACAACCACAAAAACATAGTCATTTCCCTGCTTGGTTGAAGGAAGGCTTGACATGTAGTCCATCGAGATGGATTCCTAGGGCATGTCCAGAGTAGGCAGAGGGGTATACATGCCTTGTTTCTTAATGGTCAGTTTGGAAATGACGCAGGCCATGCAAGACTTGATATACTTGCTAACATCCTGTCGAAATTTCAGCCAATAGAAATGTTGTTGTAACACTACCACTGTCTTTTATACAACGTAGTGTCCTGCCACCAGAATGTAGTGAGCTTCCCAAATCAGCTTTGCTCACTCGCTTGATGGGATGCAGAGATGGCCCAGATGGCACAACAACCAGTCCTGAAGATGGAAATTAGTGATAGTTGTGTTTTTTCCAAGCATATGGAAGGTAGTGATGAAGTCAGGATCTCTATCATAGAGTTGGGGCCATCTGAAGGCCTCATGTTTGCAGGAGTGTAGCATCGTGGTTAGTGATGCAACTGGAGGTCGACTGAGGCATTCAATGACGCAGTTGGTGCTCCCTGTCTTATACTTGACGTTGATATGGAATTGTTGCAAGTATGTGGACCACTTCCGATGGCAGTCAATCTGCAATTTTACTTGTGTCTGCATGAACTGCAGAGGCTTATGATCAATGTGGATGACTGTCTCCTTCCCAATAATGTAATGCCTCCACTAGTGACACACTTGTACAATGGAGTACATTTCTTTGTCATGAGTGGGGTACTTACAAACGGTATATGATAGTGTCTCACTATGATAGGCCATGAGATGTTTGTGTTGAGTGAGAACTGCACCGACAACATAGTCTGAAGCATCTGTCTCAATCTCAAAAGGTTGTTGCAGGTTGGGTAATGAGAGCATCAAGGTTGAGCACAAGCATTGCTTCAAATCATCGAAAAATTTATGTTGTGAATGGCCCCACATGAAATTTTCCTTGCCACCACCTTTGGTCACTTGGCTAAGGGCCCCTACAATGTGAGAGAATCCCAACATGAACCTGGAATACAAATTGGTAAGGCCCAATAAGTTTCGAAGCTCAATGAGTGTGGTCGGGGATGGCCAGTCATGAATGACTTGGCTCTTAGCTAGGTCGACATGCACCCCATGCTCATCAACAATGTAGCCTAGGTATTGGACTTTGTTCATGTTGAAGGAGCATTTTTTCCAAATTTTCATATAGCTTGTGTTGCCTCAGAGTGTGGAGAACCTGTTGAATATGATGGAAGTGTTCCGCCCAACTCTTGTTGAAAATGAGGATGCCATCTGAATACACCACCACAAAATAATTGGTGAAAGGCCACAAGATATCGCCCATCATCCTTATGAAAGTTGTTAGGGCATTCGTCAAGCCAAAGGGCATGACTATCCATTCAAAAATACCTTCTTTGGACTTGAAAACATTCTTCCATACATCGATCTTCTCTATTAGGACCTGGTGGTAGTCGAACTTTAGATCAATATTACTGAAGTATTTGGCTCCCTTGAGATGGTCAAGGATATCGTCAATTCTGGGAATTGGGTACCAGTTCCTGACTGTGATTTTATTTAGGGCATGGTAATCTTTGCAGAGTCGACAAGTCCCATATTTCTTCTGCACAAGCATGATTGGGCTTCCACAAGGTGATGAGCTTGGTTGGATGTGCCCCTTTTCGAGCAACTCTTAGATCCGACGCTTGATTTCCTCATTTTTGGACAGAGAGCGACGATAGACTAGCCCATTTGGTAGTGGTGCGTTGGGGGTCAGATCAATTGAATGCTTGACCTGACAGTGTAGAGGTACCCCAGTGGGTGAGGAGAATATGTATTTTTATTCTTCCACAACCTTATCCACTTGCTTCTGCTACGTGGAGAGACCTGTTGTGGAGGCCATGGATGTGGCTGCAGTCGTCCTCTCACTTTGAACGCAAATCATGAAGAAGACAAACTTCCCAGTGTGAGAGATGACCTTCCTGCATTGCTTGGCAGATATCAAGGAAATGGAAGTAGGTGGGACTACCTTGGGTATCCTATACAATTTCTTGTTCAAAGTAATAATAACACTATGTGGACTAGACTCATATACAACATGATATTTCACTAAATAAGGTTGGTCCAAAAGAACATCACAAACTTCAAGAGGGGCGACATCACACAATACCTCATATTTGAAGGGATTGATGTGGTAGGGAAGGCGACACTATTGGTTGATGCAGAGATCGCTCCCTTGGTGGAGCCATCCAATGGTGTACAATTGTGGGTGCAATGTTTTTGGTAGAGCCAACTACTCGACAACCTCTACTGAGATGAGGTTCTTATGGATACCGTTGTTAATGACGAAGTGCATTGGAGTACCCTTCACCCACATATGTGAATGAAAGAAGCGATCACCTTCCTATGGATCATCAGGTTCACTGGGCTAGATATTGGTGGTAACATTGATGGAACTGGGTTCTGTGTCAATGATATGTCTCCCTTTTTCTAGTTTTGACTCAGAGTCGAAACCCACATCTGATTCATAGGCTTTCACCTTGTCCACCAATGATTCCTTTGAGAAACATTCAACAGTGTTATGCCAGGGGCTCTTATGGAACTCACACCACTTCTCAGTGTCTTTCTTTGTCTTCTCATTGTCCTTCTTTGTTTTTGTCTTAGATTGGTTGTCCTGAGGCTATCCATCCTTGCTCTATCCTTTGTTTTGAGGGTTGGGGCTGCCTTTTCCCTGATTTTGTTGTGAGGGGTCTGCTCGATTTTGATAGCATATTGATAGGCTGAAACCAAGAATGAGATTTCCAAAAAATCCATTTATGAATGGATATATCTATGTAGAATGTCGTTGTATTTGGGCACCAGATGTTGCTCAGAGAATTTGATACCCAACTTGGTGCGCAAGGTATGGAATACATTGGTGATATCTAGCATTGTTTGGTCCCTTTCCTATCTCAATGTGGTCCATATTATATATAAGTCATCATAACTTCCAACAGGGTAGTATTGTTCCTTAATATCATCCCTGAAATAACCCCGAGTGGGTGTGACTACAAATAATGTAGATTCCTCTGTTTCCTTTTGCTCACAGAAAGTCTCCCACCAATCTTTGACATGGGGGACGACCTTAAGGAGTGAAAATGTAATATTTTCTCTATCGGAAAAGTTATGGACAGAAAAACACCCTTCTAGAAGGTTTAACCATTTTTCTACAATATCTGCATCTATTTGACCTTCAAATATAGGAATATCAAAATTGATCTATACCTTAAAGGGGGGGGGCACCTCCGCTCGAGGAAGATGTGTCACCTGTTGGCAGTCACCGAAGGATTTGCGCAAAATTATCCATCATCGCATTCCTTTGTCGTGTGAGGGATTACTCAAGTAACAGTTTAAAGGGATCTCATGCCCCATCGTCTCTCTTTTCTTCCCCCATGGGTGATCATTGGGTTCAGCAAGGCCAATCTTGTAAAGGTTCAACTGGTTTGAGTCCCAACTACTTATACCCTGACCTCGTTGGGGACATGCAAAGAGAAACAAATGAAGATAAGACCGCTCTGATACCAATGATACGGATTTATGAGCGGAACAAAATGAAACACAGATCTATAACATTAAAGCAGATATATTGTAAACAATAATAGAGATACACTACAACTTAACTTCTATTCAATAAATAAATTTGTTGAAACTGTAAAATGCAGAATGAAACAATCTTGCTCGAATGGTGGTAGCTAATATTTGAGAAGAGATGTGGCAGCTATGCGCATTCACCTAAGCACCTTACAATGAGTCCTCCAAGCCTTTTTAGCATCAAGAAGTAACTAAAAAACCCTAGAAATAAAAAAAACCTAACCCTAGGAGATGAAGTGCCAAAAGTCATGTGGGCCTTGATGGGGTAAGTTGGTACATCAACTTCCTGGGGTCATAACGTTTGCATATGATCTTTGTTTTAGGTGCACGATAGCCCGTTGGAAAGCCCTATCCGAGGAATACACATTTTTCCATCACACTCTATCTTCTTCTAAAGTGTCATTGTGGCAAGCCCAAAAAACGTTTTTTAGGGCCTCAAAATGGCCTCGGAAGTTTAGGACCTGAAAAGCTATCAAAAAAATGCCAAGATGAAAACTGTATGTGAGCCAGTTGGAAGAGGTGGTTGGCCACTGATATCCACTTGGATCAGATTCCTTTTACATGGAAGGCTCCTTGTGGTACCTGTGATAGACGTTCAATCTATGCTTCAACAAACCATGAGGGTATTTTCCTATGGGATCTTACTTGCACCTTGGGGGATTGTTGTGTGAGGATTATTGCAATTGTTGTTCATTTCTTCATAGACGACCTCATCTCCTGTCTCTGAAAGATCCTTACTTCCTTTCTCCCTGTCATAAGGGAGTTGTTTTCTTGCTCTTATCTTGTAGGGACTTTGATAGTGTGTGCTCTTTGACGTTAAGCAGGCCTTAGGTTGAATTTGCTTCCATGGAAACAGTTCTTGAGGTTTCTAACCAAGGGACCCATTTTCACAAGGACCCTTATGATTTTCTTTCTTTTGGAAAAGATGGTCCTCCCTGCATCACTACATTAACTATTCAGAATTTCATTGTGGGGTTACCAACATGATTTTTTTCCACTCCTTTGGTCCCAAATGCCCCTATTTCTCCCCAAGCAAGCTCTCCATTGCAAGAACATCAACCTCTTGTTGACCTTTTTCCTTATTCACCTGTCATGTTTTCTTCCCTTTCTTCTTCCTCGCTTAGTGAAATCCTTGAAGCTAGTAATCAGGAACCTAAGATGAATAAGAAAAGGAAGAAAAAGAAGAAGAAAAATAAGCAAGGGGGAAATCAACCAGCCAATGTGGGAAGTGTTGACAATGTTAAAAAGCCGGCCAACATAGGTCGCAAGCCCAAATTCCCTTGAATGATTTGTAAGGGTGATCACCTTCTTAAACATTGCCCTAATATTCCCAAGGTCTTAGAAGTGTGGTCCACAGGTTCTCAACAACCCATCTCGCCAGTCGCTGCAAGTCATGCTAGTGACATCCCATCAACTAGTGATCATAAGGATGGGGGGAAAGGGTAAATTCAATATTCCTTGCCATTTATGCGAGGAAATGCACATCGCTTACCTTTTCCCTCTTATGTATGAAGCTTCGAAATTGTTGGAAGATGTTATTGTTTCCCAACAACAACCTCTAGATGCTTCCCATGAGTCATCTCCCAACCAACTGTTGGTTGATGAAGTGGTTGGTTCCATTCAATCCTCGATCGATCCCACTCTCCCCTTGGAGAGTGAAGTGGATACCACTCAAGTTTTTCTTGCCACTTAAGATTCATCCAGATAAGGAGGCATTTCACTTGTTTCAACGGAACCCCCTCCAAGTATTGAGGTCATTTCCTTTGACTGGAATAGTCTGGCAGAGCCTCTCTTTCCTTCCTACATGCCTTTCCAAATCATGGTACAAGTTTGCGATAATATCATGGTACATCACATTATTGTTGACAAAGGCACTTTTTTTATCATTCTATCCTCAACTACTTGGAAAGATTTAGGTTCCCCTCAGCTTGTGCCAGTTACCCATCATCTGTTAACTTTTAATAGAAGATCTAGTGAACCTTTAGGGATCAGGGATCCTTTCTCAGTTTCCCATCATCTTAGGAGGGAAAATCGTTTGTATCAATGTCATGGTAGTCCAAGGCCCCTTGGACTTTAATTTACTCCTTAGGTGGGACTATGTTTATGTTATGAAAGTTTTCATGTCCACACTCTTTCGAGTGATGCATTTCCCTCATAATGGAAACATTGTGACCATAGAACAAATTTCATTTGTTAGTCCTGATCTGAATGTTGACCATTCAATTTCCCTGAATGTTCCTTATATGAAAGTGGTATCCCTCCTGCCATAGCTTAATTATGTGGTATCATGTCCCATGCCTCCAACCACTAATAATAAGGAGCCTCTCACTGTTTGCTCGACTTATTTAGACTCAAATCCAGTAGTTGACACGGTGAACTCTTCAATAGGGGTTGCAGATCCTGATATTCCCTCCATTGCCCCTATTGAATCTCTTGACATACATTGTTTCTAGAGCATTATTTTTTTGTTTGATGAAGACCTCTTGGAAGCCATGGTAAAGGATTATCAGCATAGTTCATTATCTTTGTCAATCTCATTAAAAAATGAAACAAACCCCCCTCCAATTGATTTGATTCTTCCACTAGATCTCATACTTGAAACTTGATTTCCTCTTCCTGTGTCAGTTGATCCTCTTTCTTCCTCCCTCTCTGGTGAACCTATCCCTATTAGTAGCCAGGAGTCTAATCAGGTGAAGAAGAAGAATCAACAAATGAAACAAAGCTTGGGAGGCATGTTTCCATCCTTTGGACACCATGTTGGAGTTAAGCCACCAACTTCTACCGAGCATGTTGGGGAAAAAATACCAACCTATGGACATCATGTTGGGAAAAAACCCGCCAATGGATATCACTAAAAGTATCAACCTTTGGACATCACGTTGGGAAGAAACCCGTCTATGGGTATCATTCTAAGCATAGTTCATTTTTGGTTTCAAGCTCGTTAAAAAATGAAACCAACCCCGAGCATAGTCCATTTTCTATTTCAAGCTCATTAAAAAATGAAACCAACCCCGACCACAGTTTCATTCTCTTTTTCAAGATCGTTTAAAAATGAAACCAACCCTGAGCACAATTTCATTCTTTGTTTCAAGCTCCTTTAAAAATGAAACCAACCCCGAGCAAAGTTTCATTCTCGGTTTCAAGCTCATTTAAAAATGAAACCAACCCCGAGCACAATTTCATTCTCTGTTGCAAGCTCGTTAAAAAATGAAACAAAGAAACATGAGCTTAGTATTTTTTCTTTCTCGTGCTTATAAATACATGAGAATAAGTTACCTAGTATACTTTTATCACTTTTTGGGGATAGTAAAAATTATACGAAAAATGAACTCTTTGGAGTCTCCTTTAAGTTCTTTTCAGACTCTCTAAACATGAAAATACTACTGATTTTATCTTCTTTGGGCTCGTAAAGTTATACATTGAAGGTCATATGGGACTGAACCCCTCCTTCTTCAAGTTCATTAAACATGTGACGAGGGACTCATCGAAGACAAGCTATACTGAGCATTTGTTATCCTCCTCAAGCTCGTTAAAAAACAAAGAGGTACTCACCATTCATGGTGGGGGAATTTGAGGGAAGTGGGTCAAGATTTGGAAATCATTATGGCATTTGTTCGTTGTCACCCTTGAACATGGCACTTGTTTGTTGTCTCCCTTGAACATGGCACATGTTTGCGTCTTGTTTTACAGTTGGGTAATCTGCTCGTCTATGATTCATACCAATTCTATGAGTCATCATACTCCTTCGCCTCACTCAAAGAGTACCCCAGTTATCGCCGCACTATGATTTGGTCTATCTCTCAATCAAGTCAATGTTTCCAAGTCATTTGTTGTGCCTCACAATGTTCAAGGGAAGTTTTAACCAAAATCAACCACTCTGCAGTGTTACCAACTTTCATCCTTGTGTCAATATGTACTCATTTGATCTATCATGTTACATCAATTTCTTGTGTCAGTTTTGTGTTGATGATGGGGGAAACATGATGGCCCTCCTTCGACGAGTATTTTCCTGTCTGTTACACATTATTTTTGTCATCCCTATGACTGTTAATGATGTAAACCTATCTATTGCCTTCAGAGGGGTCAGTGGCCTGAGTTCCTGAAGAGAGAAGGGAGAAGAACTTTTCCTAATAAAAGAAGTTGCATTTTCCTTTGTAAAAACCCTATAAAAAAGGAAGTTCGCAGGATGCATTATAGCTAGGGTGCGAGAATGCCTGATTCTCGTAGGCTGCACCATAGCTGGGTTGCGAGAGGTTCGCAGGTTGCTCTATAAGCAAGGTGTGAGAATGCTCATACGTGGGAAAAACAAGCATCTTCTCGATGCTTCTAGAAGGAGAAACTTCCATGGTGAGGTGGCATCTGAATGGTTTGGATCTTACTCGCTTTCATGATTTGGTGGGATCATCCTAACCTCCTCACCTTATCCTCTTCAACTTATAAAAGGAGAGGAGCTCTCATGGAGAAGCGCTAAGTTGGATTTGGCTTGGAATTATTAGCTTGGGTGGAGTGTCTTTGAGTTTTTCTTTTGTCAAGATAGATTGTGAATATTATCAGATCTGTTCTCTCAGAGTTCTTGGAATGGAAGTGTGTGGGGAACAAAGGACAGTTGGAAGGGATCTTACGACATCAAGGCCACGGTTGTAATCTTTCTTTCACATTTAATATGATACAGTAATATGATTCTTTCCTATAAAGTTTGTTGTGTTTTATTGTATGATTCCTTGATCACATACATAGGTTTATATTGAGTTTATGTTATTACTATCACTTTGGTTGGTTGCGTTCTTTTGGAGGATCATCATTGTATGAGTGTTGGAACAGAGCTAGGATGGCGATAGCGAGAGGAAGCGACGTTTAAACAGTATGTCACCTATCCCTCTTTAGTTAGTAAATTCAATATCTAAAACTTAAGGAAAGCGTCATGTTTTGGTGTGTTTTGTTCTAGATCTGGGTGGATCTAGGGAGATTAGTTAGTGTCCGCACCTACCGATTTATCCTATAACAAAATTGGCGACCATACTGGGGAACAAATTGTTTCCTAGTTAGTCTAGTTTCCCTTCCTTTGATTGCTTGTTTTCTGGTTTTTGAGTCTGTGGGACATCCATCCAGACTCTTTGGATCTAGAAGTTCACTTAGATACCCTGTCCTTTTTCAAAATTTTCTTTGATTACATACATTCTCCCACTGTACCTCTCTACAGCCTGCGAAAACCATTTATTTTCGCACCCTGCTATTAGATCCAATGCGAACTTCTCGCACTCTACAAGTGTCTAGCCTGCGAGAATACCTAATTATCGCACTGTACTCTACTGTTAGGATGTGAACTTGTTTGTAAATGTTTTTGGATTGGGTCTTGTCATCTTTTGATGACCCAGTTTTGCTTTGATCAGCTGGATTGAGATTTTGGAGCCTATATTGATCTGTTTACAGTCTACTTGACATTCTTTGAGTTACTTTTAGCCACATTGGATTTGTTTGGTTTTGAAGGATTAGTCTCTTGCTTTGAGTATCTTTCAATTAAAAAGCGTGTGTTTTCTTTAGAATTGTTTAGGGAAAGATTATATTTCTTCTGAATAGTTCGCTTTAAAAGAAAACTTTTAGTTTGGGTTTCTTTGTTTTAACAAAGTTCATTATTGCTTTTAGTGAAATTTTTGAAACAAAAAGATTTAATTTCTTGCTTTATATTAGATTGGGGGCATCCTTGCATTTGAAGTGGTGAAATTGCATGATTCTTGGCATTTTTTGGTCTTAAATTCTGAAATTTTTTCCCTCTCATGGCCAGGGGGGGCATGAATCGTGCATTGGTGTATAGTACATTTTTCTCATTTCTTGAGAATCTTGATATTGATGAGTTTAATATATTTTGGGACATTGTGTATATGGGAATGATCAATGTTTTCTCCTTCTCATAGCATAGCTTTCATCGAAATGAAAAAATTGCATCTTCATCTCTTTGCATAACTTTCGAGTCGGTCAAAACACCATATTGTTCACGCCATTTTCCTTTTGAGTAACAACAGCCATAAAATAAAGTGCTTATAAAAATTGATTAGACATTTTTATCTTTTCTGGTAGCAAACCTACATTGGATTAGTCGTAGGGCTTTGGAATAGGTGTGAAAGATAACTTTCCAAAGCTGCAAACAAACATAGTATCTTGTGATGGGGAGAGTTAAATCCACTTACTACATTTTGTCCTGGGAAGCCCTTCTAACACTATGGTCAATCATGAGGTCGAATTGAGACTGGCAGAGTTACTCACCCTGCTTTGTTGGTCTTGGTGTAGAGATTACGTGTATTATGGGGGTCGCTTGAGAGGTATACCCACAATGATGAGTGGAAGCCTTTCAACTTGATTTCGGGCTAGATACCCTGCCCTTGCACGTGGATCGGACTGTCGATTGTTTCCCCAGGCATCATTGTAGTGATTGGTAACCTTAGTGGCCTATTTCTTTAGGGTCTTTACACAAGGTGACTATGGAGGGGCAAGTCTTCACGGTACCTAGAATCGACATTGGCCAAACTCACTCGAGCTCCTTGGAGGGTATATCCACGATTATGTGTGGGAGCTTGCACCAAGGCATAAGTCCATTAAGCAGGTCGTTAACGTAACTTTTCCACCCGTTCTCTCTCAGCCCCTTCTTACTTTGTTCCCACGACGTTGGATTTCATCGCCAACTAGTGAGCTCATTGCGAGAAGGTTTTGTTTGCTTGCTTGCTTACTAGATTTTTAGCGTGTGTTGTTTGTTTTCCCTAGTAGACTCTAGGTTGGATATTTGTTTTAATGGCGTCAGTTCCCGAAATGACCAATGAAGGAAACCCTGCTCCAGGGGAACCTTTTGTTTTTCCTTCTTATGGAAACATTGGACCTCCTCACATCGCTACTTTGAACCTTCCGGGTCTCACAATTGGATTACCAGTATGGTTGTTTTCTACTCAGGTAATCTCGAATACAGTAAGTGCTTCGGTCGTAAGCACTTCCCCCCAAGAACATCAACCTCATGTTGATCCTTCACTGTCTTCACCAATAAGATCTTCTTCTCCTTCTTCACTTGCAAGGTCTTCTTCCATTTCATCTTCTTCGCCGAGTGAAATATCTCAAGCTAGTAACTTGGTGGATAAGAAGAAGAAGAAATGAAAGAATAAGAAGAAATGAAAGAATAAGAAGAAGAAAAATAAACAAGGATCCAAACTTCTAACCACTGTCAAACATGTTGGAAAACAACCAGTTACTGCTAATCGTTCTGGGAGTGTTGATGATGTCAAGATCACCCAAACAACCCATAAGCCCAAGTACCCTTGCAGGCTTTGTAAGGGTAGCCATCTTCTTAAGGAATTCCCTGGTCTATCCAAGGTTATATAAGCATGGTCTACACATCCTCACCAACCCATGTCGTTAGCCTTTGAACAACATGCCGATGAATTCCCGTCAACTAGTCATGATATAGTTGGGAAGAAGAAAAGTAGAGCCAAGTTCCCATGTATGTTATGCAAAGGGCGTTATCTAACTCATATTTTCCCTCGTATGGATAAAGCCTCAAAATTACTGGAAGACATGATTGTTTCACAGCTTCAACTTCTAGCTGCTTATCACAAGCTTTCTCTCAACCCACCTGTAGTTGATGGAATGATCAATCTGGTTCCCTCGTCGGTCAGTCTAGTTGATCAAGTGGTCAATCTGGTCACGTCCTTAATTAAACCAGTTGACAAAGTGGTCGATCTGATCCCATCCTCGATCGATCCCACTCTTCCTTTAGAGAGTGTTAACAAAGTGGTTGATCCGATCCTATCGTCGGTCGATCCCACTCTCCCTTTAGAGAGTGTTAACAAAGTGGTTGATCCGATCCCATTGTTGGTCAATCCCACTCTCTCGTTAGAGAGCGAAACCCAAGCGATCGATCCGTTTCCACCTGTTGACCCCATTCTCCCCTTGGAGAATGAAACCCAAGTGGTCGATCTGATCTCTCCATCGGTCGATCCTACTCTCCCACTAGAGAGTAAACCTGATACTTCCCATGTTTTTCTCGTTGATACAGACTTTGCCATGTTGGGGGGTTTTCCTCCTCCTCCCATGAAACCCCCTCCAAGTAATGAGGCCATCCGTTTTGATTGGAGTGTGCTAACTGGACCTCGTCTTCCCTCCCACATTCCTTTCTAGATTACATTACAGGTTTGTGGTCGATACGTTCCTCAGACACTAATAGATGAAGGTGCATCTGTTAGTATTTTGTCCTCTTTTGCTTGGCAAGCTTTGGGTTGTCCTCCACTTGCGCCGGTTACACAGAATCTGCTAGCTTTTAACAGAAGAACTAGTCAACCTTTAGGGACCCTTCCTCAGTTTCCTATAACTTTGGGAGGGAAAACTGTCTTTATTGACGTCATGGTAGTCCAAGACCCCTTGGATTTCTCTTTACTCCTTGGGTGAGCTTATGTCTATGCCATGAAAGCTATTGTGTCTGCTCTTTTTCGTGTGATATATTTCCCTCACGATGGAAGACTTGTGACTGTTGATCAACTTTCATTCATTAACCCCGCCTGGATTGCCTCCCTGAATGGTTCTTATATGCAGACAGTATTGCCCCCGCCATAGGTCAATTATGTGGCGTTGTCATCCATGGCTTCAACTTTTGATGACTTAGATCCAGTAGTTGACATGGTGATCTCTTCGATAGGGTTGTTAGAGCCTGATCTCTTTACTCCTGTCACGACCCTCGACATGGTGTCTTTCCAAAATACGTTTCTTCCTTCCAGTGAAGACCTCTTGGAAGTCATGACCGAGTTTTGTCCCTTGACATGGTGTCCTTCCGGAGCTTTGTCCTCTTGGAATCCATGATCAAGAAGACTTCGAGGATAGTTTTTTCATCTCTGTGGAAACCTCGTTAAATAATGAAACAAAGGTCTGGGGCTTATACCTAGAGTCACAAGCATAGTTCTTCTCATGTGTCAAGCTCGCTAAAAAATGAAACAACTTCCCCCTATCTGTTTGAGTCAAGCCCTTCGTCTAGTATTTGAAGATTCTTTTCATCCTTCTATGTCATTGGACGAATCAAAGCTTGGGGGGCAATGCTTTCAGCCTCTGGACTTCATGCTGAAGTAGAATTGCTAGTTTCTTAAGCTGGGGGCTAAGTACCAACCATCCATGTGTTATGCATTGGGAAGTCCAAGCATAGTTTTCTATGGTTCAAGCTTGTGTAAAAATGAAACCACTTACCTCAAGCATAGTTTCCTCTGGTTCAATCTTGTGTAAAAATGAAACTAGGTCCAAGCATAGTTTCCTCTGGTTCAAGCTTGTGTAAAAATGAAACCAGGTCCAAGCATACTTTTGTTTTGTTTTAAAGATTGCATAAAAATGAAAACAATCCTGAGCTTAGTCTTTGTTCTTTCTCATGCTCGTAAATACATGAGAATAAGTTACCGAGCTTAGTCTTTGTTCTTTCTCGTGCTCGTAAATCAATGAGAATGTAACCGAGTATACTTTTATCACTTTTTCGGACTCGTAAAGGTTATATGAAAAAGGAATCCCCTGGAGTTCCCTTTAAGCTCTTTTCAGACTCTCTAAACATGAAAAGATTGCCGAGTGATCTTGTTCTTTTCACGCTCGTTAAAGTATTTGAAGAAAATGTTTGTTGAGTGATAGTTTATGTCTTTTTCGGTCTCATCAGACTACTTTACGAAAAAGGAACTAGGAGAGTTCTCTTTAAGTGTTTTTCAGACTCTCAAAACATGAAAACCCCTGAGTTTTTCTTTCTTTGGACTCATAAAACAAACATTGAAAGGCCCATACGGGACCGAACCACTCCTTCCTAGGGTTCGTTAAACATACTCCGAGGGACTCATTCAAAGGATGAGATTACAACTACAAGCATATGTTATCCTCCTCAAGCTTGTGTAAAAATAAAGAGGTACTCGCCAAAAATGGTGGGGGGGAAATTGGGAAAGAAATGTGTCTAAACCTATATTCTATGGAAGAGTCACTTTTGAACATGACACCCTTTCACTCGCCTTGTGTCTAGGTTGGAAAATCCACTTGTCTCCTGATCATATCCTATAATATTACAAATTGATTTGTGAACCTTGTTGTTGAGTCAGTATTTCCAAGACAGTTGTCGTGTCGTCAATATGTTCAAAGAGAAATTCAACCCGAAAAGCCTTCTATTGCATCGACCATTTCTGTAGTCTTTAAGCCTTCTATTACGTCGGCCATCCCTGAGTCAGTCCTAAATCACTTGTTACTCTGACCTACATCAAATCTTGTTACTTGTTTCATGTCATTGATGTGGGATACATTAAGGCCCTCCTATGACGAGTCTTTTCCTGTCGACTTCAACTCGTTATCCAGGAATTAGACTTAGAAACTAATTGGTACCTTGGAACTTGCATGCCTCAATGGCAGGTTTCCTCACTTTCGACAATGGGTTTTCATTATTGACCCCTGATCAGGAGATTTCGTCGAGTGTTCTACTTCAGCTCATTAATTCACATTCGTTGGATTGTACTAGTGTACCTTGGGAGTCATTGACATTAATGGTGATTTCCCTCGCACTTGTTAACGGTTCTCATCATTGACCGGTAATCAAGTGGTTTCTACCATGTTCGACTCCAACACATGTATTTGCATGGTTGGATTTGTACTATAGAGTGGTGGATATGAAGACCTTGGATCTTTTTTGTCAAATTCAGGTTGCATTGGAGTATATTCAGATTGTATTGGTGCATAGATCCACAGTGTATGTCTGGTGGCTATGTTCAAATTTGAGTCTTTAACACATAGATCCATATTGAGTCATATGGGCATGGATCCATAGTGAATGTTTGGTGGCCATGACCTGTCTTACTTGATGTGGATCTTCGAATGTTGGCATTTATGCTTTGAGTCATTTGTATTCTGAGTATGGGAATGCCTACCTCAGTGATGATATATTATTGTATTGTATTTCCTTGTTTGTTGGCAGGTTACCGACTGACTGTTCCTTGTTCCCTACACACACTCGACAAAGTATTTCAACTATCACTCTGTTCTAACTTCATACTTTGGGGGGCTCTCTGTTACACATTATTTTCGTCATCCCTATGACCGTTAATGATGTAAACCTATTTGTTTCCTTCAGAGGGGTCAGTGGCCTGAGTTCCTAAAGAGAGAAGGGAGAAGAACTTTTCCTAAGAAAAGAAGTTGCATTTTCCTTTGTAAAAACCCTATAAAAAAGGAAGTTCGCATGTTGCATTATAGCTAGGGTGTGAGAATGCCTGATTCTCACAGGTTGCACCATAGCCAGGTTGCAAGAGGTTCACATGTTTATCTATAAGCAGGGTGCGAGAATGCTCATACGTGGGAAAAATGAGCATCTTCTCGATGCTTCTAGAAGGAGAAACTTCCATGGTGAGGTGGCATCCGAATGGTTTGGATCTTACTCTCTTTCATGATTTGGTGGGATCATCCTAACCTCCTCACCTTATCCTCTTCAGCTTATAAAAGGAGAGGAGATCTCATGGAGAAGGGCTAAGTTGGATTTGACTTGGAATTATTAGCTTGGGTGGAGTGTCTTTGAGTTTTTCTTTTGTCAAGATAGATTGTGAATATTATCAAATCTGTTCTCTCAGAATTCTTGGAATGGAAGTGTGTTGGGTACGAAGGACAGTTGGAAGGGATCTTACGACATCAAGGCCACGGTTGTAATCTCTCTTTCACATTTAATATGATATAGTGATATGATTCTTTCCTATAAATCTTGTTGTGTTTTATTGTATGATCCCTTGATCACATACATAGGTTTATATTGAGTTTATGTTATTACTATCACTTTGGTTGGTTGCGTTCTTTTGTAGGATCATCATTGTATGAGTGTTGGAACGGAGCTAGGATGGCGATAATGAGAGGAAGCGACGTTTAAATGGCATGTCACTTATACCTCTTTAGTTAGTAAATTCAATATCTAAAACTTAATGAAAGCGTCATGTTCTGGTGTGTTTTGTTCTAGATCTGGGTGGATCTAGGGAGATCAGTTAGTGTCCGCACCTACCGATTTATCCTATAACACTGTCGAATTCAACACATTGTCCAAGAATTAGACTTAAAAACTAGTTAGTACCTTGGAACCTACATGCCTCAATGGTAGGTCTCTTCACTTTCGACAATAGGTTTACATCATTGACCTCTGATTGAATGATTCCACGAATGTTCGACTTCAACTCATTTATTCACATTCGCTAGAATGTACTAGGGTACCTTGGGAGTCGTTATCATCATTGGTGATTTCCCTTGCACTTGTTAACGACATACATCAATGAACGATAATCAAGTGGTTTCTACCATGTTCGACATCGGTACATCTATTCGCATGGCTAGAATCGTACCATTTCAGGATCGAGACGAAGACCCTAGGAACTCTTCAGGTGCCCAGGTTGCGATGGAGACTATTTGAGTACTTAGAAGATTCCAGTATGGTCATCATGTTAGATATCTTACTAATATATATGATGTCACATAGATCCACTTTGTATTGGAACGTGGCTATGTTTTTTTCATATCGTAGCTCCATCGTGTATTCTTTCATGGCTACGACTTGATTGAGTCATGGAGATATGGATCCACATTGTATATTTGGTGGCCATATCCTTAGTCAGTGCTTTCATGGATCCGCAGTGTATTGGTCGGCAGCCATGCTTTGAGTCAATGTATTCTGAGCATGGGCATGCCTACCTCAGAGGTGATATGTATATATTTTTCTATGTTTGTTTGCAACTTCCGCTAGACTCTCATATTCCAACACCCTCATATGTAACATATTGTAAATTTTTTCGGCCATCAACTTCTCTTCTGACTTCGCACTTTAGGGGGCATATTTTACACACCTAAGTGTCGCATTACCAAATGTCTCACTTAAGTGTCGTAAGTGTCACAAATGTCACATTACCAAATATCGCACTTAAGTGTCATGAGTGTCGCACTACCAAATGTTGCACTTAAATGTCGCATTTGTTACACGCCTAAGTATCACACTTTACCAAGTGTCATACCTAAGTGTCACAACTTCATCACCATGAGGAAGTGTATGTCATAATCCATAGACATCATGAAGAAGAAATCTATTAGTTGGAGGTCGAAATACCATCTTTTTCCTTGAGATTTTGGCCTTGATTGAGCTTCATCACCCCCCTACCCATATACAAGGAGGGATAAAACCCTGATCATTGCTCCCCAAGGGTCTCTTAGGGAGATATAATCCCTTGTTCATCGCCCTATGCACAGTTATGTGTGGTGATGAAGTAGTTGCAACCATCATGCCTTGTTTTGTGAGGTTGTTTCTGAAGGTTTTAGATTGGATAAGGGATTGGTTCGAGCTACATCCTATTCAAGGAAAGTTCAATATTGTTGGTTGAGCCAAATATTCATTTGACCACATAATCTCCTCAAAACTATCCTATGGTTATGATGCCTCAATGCCTATATAATGAAGGCCATGCTTGAGTGAAAGGAGAGAATTGAGAGCATCATACTTATGACTTTGTGAGATTCAAGGGGCTGGAAAGGAGAGCTTGAAGAAGCTACTGCAACATCAAAATTGAGATTGTAAGTGCTGTATTATTTTTTTCTTTCAATTAATACATAAATTGGCATATTCCCTTCATGTCTATGTGTTCATTATATGCATGTCTATTGTTTTCTAATTCACCATAGATAGATCTTTTTTTGCTTGACAATATAGTGTAGAAGAAGAAGGTATTGTTGTGTTCTTTACATGACTTCTCTTGGAGCTTGGACATCAAGATCAAGGGTTGGAGCAACGAGGACAATCGACACAAAAGAGGTGAGTAATTTATACTTATCTTCTCATTCTGATTGTTGACATAGAGAGTGGAAAATAGTAACCATTTGTTTTTCTTTGTCTTGGATCAAAGAGAAGTCTTGATCCAAGGGGGGTTTCACCTGTTCATAGGGGGGACTTTACCACAACAACAAGTAGACCCTCAACGTCCTTCAAAGGACCAAGGATCTATCCAAGAAAAAATCCATGTGAAGTACATCATCCAAGGAGGGGCTCATATGTATCCATCAAACCTAAATGCATGTACACATGTCAAATGCAACACTTAAAGTGAGTCATGTAAATGTTAAAACCATTAGAAAGATCACATTAAGCACCCTTTTCAAACTTCACACTAGCTCATAAACTTATAAAATTTACCAATTTTATGTATGTGAGGATCATCATTAACCCCTATGAGGTGTGCCAATACATAGGAAAATGAGTATTTCACAAGAAACCCATCAAGGAGTATGTGTAATGGAATATGGTATGGTTTTGGTTTTTCTTCATGGGTGGTGGCATAGTCATGAAAGGTTATGCATGATAATCATCCTCATGAGTGCCCTTGTCTGAGGGAGTTCTTAGGAAATGGTTTCCCCTTTCCTTGGCATTGTGTCTCTCCAAACCCCTTTTGTCTTTTTCTTTATTCAATCAACCTTTTTTGGCTTTTGTTTTTCATTTTCTAAGTCCTTTTTGTTAGGTATGCATTCATTGCATAGGACTTGGGGTGATGGCCTCTTAGAGAGGAGGCGTAGCTCATGCTTGTTTACTCTTTCTTGGTTCATGACTTTTCTTTTCTTTCTTCTTTAACTTTCTCTGCATCTTGAGTTTAGCATTTGCTCTTTCTATATATTTTTATCAAGTTGCATCAATATAGAGCATTCTAGCCCCTTCTTCTCATGGGATTATGATGCATGGAACTTTATGGGTGACATATGAAAACCAACCCAAAAGAAGAGATAAAATAGATGGGAAGGATGGAGCATACTACACAAGGATTGGATATGAACACATTACCCCTATCAAGCTCCCCTAGTAGTACAACGTTTCCCAAGAGTGACAACACTTGACTAGGAGATGATGATGACCACCAAGGTGAAACAAGGAAAAAGGTATAAATTCAAAGCATAATGATCCATCATTTGATTCAACCAATGATCATTATTTTCATGTCAAAAACAATGAGCATTAACACTTAATATGAAGCATTAAAACAAGGTACCTCATGTGTGTAATGCACCATATCATCCGATGTGAGTGAGTTGAGCATAAAGTGGGAGGCATCTTTGGGAAACTGTCCATGGAGAATCCTGAATGCAATCATTGGAACTATTATTTGTGACATGGATCATGGAGAATAAATTTCCTCTAGTTACCCCTAGATGTGAGGGGGTAATGGGAACCTACTATGATAACAAATGATTTGTAAATGGTGGGTATGTTGCGTGTCTATTTCGCCAACACATATTTTCTATGAAAATACAAAAATGTTCTCTGTTATGGGTGAAACTCTATAATGGCAGCACTCTATGGTCTTATATGTGCACACGTAGCTCCAATCACACATTTGTTCATTCCTTCAAATGACAAGATGCATGGCTATATGTAACGTTATTTATTCTTATGCATTTGCATAACACTCATACAAAAAATATATACCGGAGATTTAGCATTGGGCAAAGATTTCAATGGTTGTAGGTGATAGTCACAATTCATACCCATTCACAATATTTATTCCAATAGGGAGACAACACATGGATATAAGTGTTATTGCTCACCATGCATCAATTTAAAGAGGGGTGAATTGGTGATGGAATTTGCTTTCAATTACCAGAACATAACACTCAACCATAGAGATTTTAAATGCACCATAGACACACAAATTTTACCTTGGAAACCCAATTGTGAAGAACAATAAGATCTACGAGATTTTCAATAAGAAGGAAATTGATGACAAAAGGGTGAGCTATACACATATTTAGTGTATTGTTACTCACTATCAGGAAAAGTGTACATGGCCATGGCTCAACAATAATCTTTGCTCATCATGGGATAGACTCAATGTCTTATTCTCCTCCAATCATCAAGCATATTGCTTCTTTGAGCTCTCAACTTTACTACTACCATTCTTCATTTCCTCCTCTTTGTCCCATTCAATGCTCTTCTTCATCACAACCTTTATTTTTAATGGGCTCCTTTGGAAGGCATCACAATGGTTTGTTTCAACTTCCAAGGGATTTTTGAACATTTTATAAACTTTGCCAAAAAAAAATTAAATGCTTATTACAAAGTTTGGTGAGGATCCAATTCAGATCAACCATATCCTGAATTTTCCTTGAATAAATCTTGTTTCTTCAAAATTAACAATTTGTATTGCTGCCTTTTTGACCCTCAAAGCAAGGACTTAGACTATAATTTTATAAGAAGCATTTAGCACAGTGATGGGTTGTTATTCTCTAATAGAGTCTCTAGTTGAGTTATTAGAAATAATCTTAATTCAACCTTGATTTTGGAACACACCCATTCTTCCTATATGAAATACCTCTTGCTCCATAGCCAACATGCCTTTTCCAATCACCTTCCACATCCTCTTAAAGAATTCACAAGGTAATCCACCCATGCCATGTGATTTTTCATTTTTCATCTTATTAATATATTTAGTGATCTAAACTTTTGGTAAAACTACTTTCTCCATTAATCTTCACTAGCAATTGTGACATTTTTGATGAAGTCATAATCAACATTTGAAGATATTATAGAAATGAAGAAAAATCCATAATTCATTATATGCATTTTTGCATTTCAAAAGTCAAAATAAAACTTAGAAGATTCATCTCCTTCTTTGATCCATTCCAAACAATATCACTTTTTTCCACCACAAGTATGATATTCTTTCATACACCTAAGGAAATGCTCTTCTTTTGACGCTTCTTCATGTAACAAGACATTATGGAGATCTTCCTCAACAATATGAGTATTTGCCAAAAATTGACTTGCATGTTACTCTCTTCTCCTTCTAGGCAATGCCTCCATCTTCCCTCATCTATGAAGGAACTTAATGGTTCTACTAATTGTTTCCTTCCAATATAAAATACATCCACCTTCACCCCAAGGCTTGGGTTCCAAATTCTAGACTTTCGCATTCAATTATCGACATTCCTCTCAATCAATACGATAAAAATTTAATTTAAAGAGTGACATGGAAGGAAAATAAATTTCATTACCAATCTTCATTATAGAAGTAATTAGAACATGAAATGACCTTATATATTGCAAAAGAGTACGTGCACACTAATCACTCACACGAGAGAAAGACGAATCTTTCTTAGGATATAGATTTTATGCAATATCGCTTGAATCCTATCAACAACTCTTTGTCTATTTGACCATGTATACCAACATGCATAATCCATGGGTTTTGATTCAAATTCACATCAAAAATTAATTGAAACATGGCCTTACAACATGCCCATGCATCCCTTTCCTCCACTGAAATCACAAAAGCCACACAGCCATACCTGTTACCCTCCCTTCTGAACATATTAAAATCATTAATCAAAATCTAATTAGCATTTGGAAGAGAATTTGTGATCCATTCCTAGTGTTCAACATGATATGTCAACTAACATGGAGCTTAAATAGAGCAAAACTGCACCACTCTACCCAATAGTAAGTAAGTGATCCATACACATCTATAAGAAGGGACAATATAGATGAAACACTAGTTGATTCTAGATAAGAGGTGACTGCCAACAAAACACCTTTGGAACCCTGCTCATGATTAGTAGACTAGAAGGGTCATTCCAACAAAAATAGTCTTAACCTCTTGGAGACAAACAATGCCTAGTTTTGAGCCAAAACTAATTTTTTGACCATTATTTGTTTGGAGGGGAGAGTCAAACTCCTCATGTTCCATGAAGCTATAGAAATATCCATTTTAAAGAGAGCTCATCTCTATCTAATGCCTCAAAAGCATTGAAAATCATCATCTCCTCAACACCTCCCTAGCTATAAGAAGTATATACCCACCAACTACATCTTTGTATGATGCATTTTTCACTTCCCCTTCACCTTGATATGATTTAATGGGATGGCTTGTTCTCTACCTAACATTGTTATATTCTTTTAAGAGGAAGGAATCCTTTGAATATCCATAGGCATCGATTGAGAATGGTCCACATCCTTATCATTATTGAGCTTGGGAGTCCTTCTTTGAGGGCAATCTTTGAGAATGGTTTGATGCTTGGCATGCAAAGAAAGCATTGGGTAGGTTTAGATAGCAAATCAGCTAAGTGAACACTATATTACCATTCATCAAATTTACATATTCAATAATGTGTTTGGGGAGATCAACTTCAATGCAGACCCTCAAGCTTGCCCTACAAGTGAAAAAAATGTGTCACCTATAAGCACCTTCCCAAAATGTTTTACAATTTTCTTAACATAATATTTCACTTGATCAAGCATGCTCATAAATTCCATCCAAAGAGAAAAGTGAATATGATCTAACTTTGATGAATCATCTTGCCTAGATTGAGCATAAGCAATGACTTCAACAATGCTCCAAGTCCCTCGAATCAAAACTTTATGAGCAACATGTTTCAATGCAAAACTAGTGACAAATATTGATAAGCATGCTCCTAATAGGACTCAAGTAAAATATCCTTTTTGTTTCACCAATGCTCATCATGCCAGTTTTGGAAGTCTCGTTTCAAAGGCATTTTCCTAAAAAAAAAGATGACACCCTTCTTTTGCAATGCTTGTTTTCTTTCATTGAAAATATGTGGTTGGTTCAACACAAATGGTTCTTTAAATAAATACCAATCCTCTTCTATTTCCCCATAAAAAGAATCTGATCGATCTAAAGCTTCACATTATTCATCAAATAAAAGTGATCTTCTTCTAAAGATCTTATATGTTGATTTCTTGATTTTAGAAAAACCTTTGACATTATGCCTAAAGTCAAGATATCAAAAACACTAGAAGAAATATATATCTTCTTAATCTTCGTCGTGATGTGATTAGGTTCTATGAAAAGATTGTTGCGAAGATAAAATGTGATAGCTAGTGGTCAACGACCATTAATAAATAAGGGTGTTCCCTTTCTCCCACCATTTTTGGTATCCATATCGATAAAATTGAGCAACGTTTAGAAGGGGAGGGGTGCATGGTATTAACATGGTCATACTTATTACCATCTTTCTCTGATATGTTGATGGTATTGTTCTTCTTGCAAAAAGTATTGAATATCTTCATAAGCAACTCAAAGTTGTTCAATATTTATGCAAAAGTTATGGACTTACCATTAATATTGATAAAACCAAGATTAAGAATTTTTATTTTAACAAAGACTGGGAAATTTTATTCATTAAAAAGGGTACGACCAAGGCCACTAAGTACAAAAGTAGGGAACTGATTAACATAACAAAAATTCAATTCCAACAATTCATCTACTATCCAAGTTTCTAGATCCTGTCTACAGTTCCATAACCTCCTATGATTATTTATAGACTGTACGTAATATTTCCGATAAAATAGACCAAGTATTTTAACAACAAAATGAAACATGTCAATCCTAAGAATGATGCATTCAAGACTCTTCCTTTTTCATAATTTCCTCTTCTGAGGATGCCACTGCAATATTCAGGTCTGGTAGCAACCACATCCACTTCTCCTCCAACTTGTGTGAGCATCCCGAATCCATAGCCTGGACTGGTGATTCCTACCTTGCCTCCTGCTGATCTAATTACTGTTGCATAGATGCCCCATGTCTTCTCAAGAAGTACACCTCATCTTGTAGCTACCCTATTAACACTCGGTGCCGACCCAATGTCTCTAAAGAAAATGTGACTGTAGAGCTAAGAGCATTAATCTTAATTTCCAACTTCTGATTTGCATAGAAGTTATCATCCATCTCTTCTTCTGCCTGGACCAAGATCCCAACGTTCTTTGTTGCCATTGTGTTCCTGCAATTGTTTCTATATCCAACTTGGAGTCGAGCCACCACACCGCCAGTCACAAAGCCTATCAGCTTCCCACGCACTAGAATGCAACCCGATATCAAAATGAACCAAAAATAATGAGTGGGAATGCAATCCCAGGTACCACTTGAAAAAAAGACCAAGATTTCACCTACCCAATTGGAGACTTGACTAACATACGCAAGTCGACTATCCTCACGACCCAACCAATTCAATAAATTTCCATCAACACTTACCAGACCTTTTCCATGCACCAATTCTCCCTTCCCCAGGAACCACCAAACTAGCCACAAAACATAGTTACACTTCCAATATTCTCCCCTCCTTAGAAAATTGTTCACCTCACTGGGAATTAAGATTTCAATCCTTTCTTTAAATGAATTACGGCCAGTCCAACTCGTATGAATACATGCATCTCCTACCTTCTCCATATCCCAACCACTATTTGCAATTATATCTTCACACAACAATACCACCCAACGAACCTCATCAACTAATTCCATTGCCATAAATTGTACTTCCAACACTTGAACATATCCTTGAATCATTGTATCACTCCCAACCCCTATTAAATCCAACGAGCATGAATATGGATAAGGCTCTAGACGTACTACCTTCCTTAAGTTCCCACGGGCCAAGTACATTTTCCACATGCTGGTAACCTTGTTTGTACCTACATCATAATCATATATAATAGCGGTCGAGCCTTCACCACTGATCGAAGAGACAAGAGGATGTCCAGTCGAGAACTTGACATAAAGAAGACACAATATAACCTCTTATGCATGAGCCTGCCTCGTACTCTCCTCCAAGGGCGCCTTACATGGACCCCTAGGGCCCCACCCAACATCCTAGCCCCTCTCATTAGGGAGGCGTTACATGTCTTACCTACCCGCAAACTCCCAATGAGCCTGGGGCTAAACCAATGGCTCTATTAGCCATTTCATTCGCTTCCTTATTATTTTCTCTTAGAATAAGAAAAATCTGGACAGAGATATTGGAAAGAGAAAGTCAAATCCTTCCTATGAGAGATTTTAACTTAACCTCCTTTGGATTGGAGCTAGTAACAAAATATTGTATGGTGTTCTTATAGTCCCCCACTATATTCAACTGTGTGAGCTGCTTCTGTAGTGCTAGTTGCACCCCTTGATAGACAACATAGGCTTCTGCAATATTATTTGTAGTGATAACAAGGTTCCAAAAATAATCTAATTCTTTAATTGCTCTGGGGCCATACAACACCCCCCGCACTTGCCTCCCCTAAAGATTAAGATAATTAAATCTAAGATTTTATTATTATTTTGTTAGTTAGTCGTATTCAACTGATGCAGTCTAAACGTTCTACGTTTTTACTTGTTTTCGACAACTTCTCCTGATGAGTTTTGCCCAAAATCCGGTCAGAAATTAAGAAAATTACAGATTACAGTGGTTGAGATTACATCCCAGTGCCCCAAGGGTTTTTGAGGGCACTGAATTGATTTATGCATTCAAAAACATGATTTAAGCAAGGTAAAGTTGTGATTTCACTAATAATCGCATTGCCAGATTCCAACGATTGTTACTGGAAAGTCAAAAGTGTAAAACGTTTAGACTACACCGTATTCAACTTAGCATGCATACTCACATCACAATTAATCAAACATTATGTTAGTAAAAAGCACCACTCTCTTGTAGTTTCAGTTCTCAACCAATATATAGTAATTTTTGTATAGAAATGTATTTATGTAATAAAAACAATTTCAAACCGCATTTAAATTAAGCATATCCTATTTAGTAATGAACATTTTAAAAAAAATTACATGAAAAAGTACAACAATGTAAAACAATACTAATTAAATATTTTAAAATAAAAAACCAAAACAACAAACATACTCACATAAAATTAAAATATTGTAAAAAATTATATAAATCTTTTTATAATATTTTTTTTTAACATTATCAACTTACCCAATTCACTCTCAGTGAAGGTTAATCATCATCAACATTAACTAATTAAAGTATTTAACCATAACTAACATATTGGTATACATGTCTACCGAGCACAGAGATATTTTTAGCGTTCACATTTTCAAAGAGACATATGTTCAATGCATATGCCTCTTTTACGCACGTCTTGTGTGGATGCTAACTCTCCATCCCTTATCATGAATACGTCTTACTTTACAGTGTTTTTATCAGAGAGATATTTTTCGCGTTCACATTTTCACAGAGACATACGTTCAATGCATATGCCTCTTTTACGCATATCTTGTGTGGATGCTAACTCTCTATCCCTTATCATGAAATATGTCTTACTTTACAGTGTTTTTATGGGTCATAGCAGCCTGGGGAAGTTTCTCGAGATGTCTTCATGACTCAATGCCCCAAAACAAAGCAAGACTTGCTGATCCGGTATCCTAATAATGGGCTGCAATGGCAGCCAAGCACTACATATTTTACAGAGCTTCACATTCTCATTACCAGAACGTGGAACAGGAACAAGGAATTGGGTTTTGAAAAATGGGCTTTCAGCAACATACCCATTTAGAAAACATGAGTTTAGCAATGGGTTCATGAGGATATTTCAGCTTAAACAACAAGGAATACTTCGGAAAAGTTTCAAGGTCAGAGCCAAAGCAAAAGAGCCTGAGAATCTAAGTAAGAAAAGGAGTTCTCAGTTAAAAAATGTATTAGAGGAAAGACACTCAGCCCCTGCTCTCTCCGACATGACCATGGCAAATGAGAATTCTACTAAGGAACAGTCGCAAGAAGTGGCCTTTGGAGGATTTGCTATTTTAAAAAAACTTTGGAAGAAAGCTTTGAAGTTTCTGTCATCCCTTCCCCTTGCCATTGGAGAACTATTTGTCATTGCTGGACTATTGGCTCTAGGTATGATTTCAATTTTTTGTTGAGTTTACAGTAATACTAGAATCATTTCTCTGTTTGAAACTGGGCGATGGATATCTTGGTTCTTGCCACGATTAAAAAAAAGCAACAAAATACGATATTCAATTACCAAAAAGGAAAAA
>ML778436.1:1534548-1567401 GCA_009831015.1 Picea engelmannii | reverse complement strand
TTAGTTTTTGCCTCAATCTCTTCTAAAATGAGATTTAAATTATGGACAATGCAAGGAGTCCAAAAAATATGATGATATCTACTCTCAACAATCAAGCCTGCAACTTTGCAAACGGGTGCATTATCTGTGATAACTTACACCACATTTGCTGGCCCTACTTGTTCAATAGCAGAAATGAAAATATCAACAATGAATTTGCTATCTTTTACCTTGCTAGAACAATCTTCTACTCTTAAGAACATCACTCCTGTTGGTGATGATGCAATAACATTGACCAAGGGCCTCCACCTTGTATCAGTCCATCCATTAGAGATAATTGAAACCCTTATGCTGGTCCATGAGCTGCGAATTGGTTTGAGAATATCATGAATCAATGCCCTCTCTTTCAGGAGCAACACTATTCTGAGTTTTTCGTAGTTTGGCCTCTTGAAACCTTGAGGAGCCTTGTTAATTTCCTTCACCATATCCTTCCAATAGGGGGACAGAACCACATTAAATGGGATGCCACATGCAAATATGGCCCTTGCCACTCTTGACTCTGTTTCTTCTCTCTTTTGATTGTTGAACATCTTCATCAATCTGCTGTCTGTAGCTGCACCTCGTCCTCCAGGGCCTTTGGATATCTTGTTTTCTACCTCTAGCGCCCTCCTCTTCCTTTCTTCATGAACAATTCTTGGCTCATTGCTAACACCCAAGGAAGGAGGATGCTTGCTAGTTCCATGCATAGCAATCTTAGCTCTATTATCCTTAATTTTTTGAGCATCATCATACTCTTTTTGGAATTTATCCCTCACCTGCATATCAAGAGTATGTGGACAATTTTCAATACCCTTCCCTTCATGCAAAATGTGAGCCTTGACTCTTGTGTAAGAGCCCTTGAAGGTCTTATTCTTCTTGCATAAATTGCACCTCCATTCCCATGAACCTCCACTAGCACCTATAGCCTTGACCTTGGTAACATGCCTCCAAAGAGGATAGTATTCTTGCTGCCTGCTTACTTCAGCAGCTCTAGGGGCAGATGAAACAACACTTTGAGAAGCCATGAATGCTGCAAAAATAAGAAGAAAATCTGTTCACCAAACAAAACAGAAATTTGCTAATGCTCACTAAGAGAACAAAAAAATCTGCTAAGCAATCATAAAATAAATCTGTTCACCAAATAGAAAAGAAATCTGCTCACGAAAATCACACACAATCTCCTTGCTGTTGCTGTAGGAAGCTCCTCTTGCTAATGAAAGTGTGAGGAATGAGTGAAGCAAGTGGTTTCTTATAGCAAAGGAAGGAGATTTAGGGTTTCTATTAGTTTTTAGAAATTTCTTTTTGAAATGAAAAAAAAAGGGAAAAAATCAATTTTATTCTCATTGGAGAATATAGAAAATGCAACAAAAAAAAAATGATTGTTTGGGGGCCCCACATCCCCCTATTTTTTTCTTATTTCGCCTCTAGGACGCTCGAAACGTTGACTGTATAGGCCGGGAAACGTCGCCGGCCGTATTGTATGACATTTCCAAATCGGGAAACGCCATATGGTATGGCCGGCGGTGTTTCCCGGCCGTATTGTACTCGTACCGGCGTTTCGCCTTGTTTCANGGGGGGGGGTACCGTTTCCTGCAACTTAGGGTTTTCTTGATAAATGATGAAAAATGTAAGTCGGGACTCAACACCTATTTACAAGATCTTAGCACATGTTTACAACTAAAGCTAATTTACTTACTTTCATCTGGACTGGATGCATAAACTTAGGAATGACTGGCTAGAATCCTTCCAAAACCATCCATGCGCTAGTTGGTTTTATCTATTGTTTATATTAGATTCCTATGCTGTTTAGGTTGACCGTTGGACTGACATTAGTATGTTAATCTCCCATTACTTGTTATGCTAAGCTGACATTTGATATTGCTGTAGTAGGTGATTCATTTGGTACATTATCCCCCCATTTTTCTTTAACATAACAAGCCATAGAAAGCACGGTTAGGTGGTAGTTTAGACAGATTAAGCGGAGGTTCAATCATTTTTTATTTCTTATTCCCCCAGGTTATCTCCTCTTCTGACTTATGAATTCCACTGTGTTCCTTTGAAGATTTTGTTTTTAGTTCATTTCCCAAACCCTTTGATTGCCAGTACTTGATCTCGTTTTTTGTTTTATAATAAAACCTGATGTAATGAGGAAGTTTCTCTTCTTTCTAATCTGTTAATAGGTGCATTTGTTGCTYGACATTTCCTCCATATTATTTTAAGTTAAAGYRCAATCATGCTTCTCACGCTATGCAGGCACAGTCRTAGAGCAAGGTGAAAGTCCACAATACTACTTTGAGAAGTATCCGGAGGACAATCCTGTTTTCGGYTTTCTCACATGGCGGTGGGTCTTGGGGCTCTGCTTAGATCATGTTTACACAGCCCCTTATTTTCTTGGTCTATGCATCTTGTTGGCAGCATCATTGATGGCTTGTACTACCACAACACAACTTCCAATGGTTAAAGTTGCTCGCAGGTGTGCTCTCTTTTTGAGCTGTATCATCATGCACGAGCATCTCTGTTCTTGCCTTAACAGTGGAAGATGACATTTGAATTTAAATTACTACGTTGTTTGGTTCTGATTCCTTGTCTGAAAAGTGCATTTACTTTGCTGTTCCTACCTTCTTGTTGCCATATATAAAACTGTGAAGCCTGGACCTCAGCCTAGTACAGGTTTTAAGTTAGTATGGGAAAACTTTTGGGATGCCCTCTTCCTTTGCAACAACTTCTTAATCATAATCACTTTTGATGACTACAAGGTGCTTCAATTGGCTTTGATTGTCATTTTACAATTTGTATGCATTGACCTAAGCCATTCTCACGTTCAGAAATTCCCATAGTCTCAGTTCAGTTTTATCTTTAATTTTAATCTTGGACCGAAAATCAAAGTATATTTGACTTGTCACATGAAAAAAAAAGCTATTCAAATCTGGTCTTAAATCCTCTTACAGTGATAGATCATTTCATGTAGATGGTCATTCATGAAGTCTCGATCAGCCATCCTAAAGCTTGATGTGGCAGATTCACTTCCCAGAGCTCGCATTCAGGATCTTGGTATTCTCCTGATGGGTGCAGGATATGAGGTAAATTTTTAAAATAGTCATACCATTGGGGGAAATGAGGCCATCTCATGTATCCCTCATTTGACTGTGAATCGATTTCTTAATAATGCTTTGTGGATGATTTAGTCTTGTTCGGTTACTTAACATTCATGGTTCACAGGTCTTTTTGAGTAATTCAGCTCTATATGGATTCAAAGGGCTTGCTGGTAGGCTTGCACCTATTGGTGTTCATGGAGCTCTTTTGCTCATAATGGCAGGAGCGACCTTTAGTTCTACTGGGGCATATCGGGGTTCGGTTACAGTTCCTCAAGGCTTGAACTTTAGGATGGGAGATGTGCTTAATCCAAATGGGATTTTATCAAGGCCAATATCTGATTTTGCAACTGAAGTCCACGTTAACAAATTTTACATTGATTACTATGAAAATGGAGAGGTATTTATCTTTCTCAATTGAGAAGCTACACAGAGTTTGTGTTATTTCAACCCCTTCCTCCTCTTAAAAACCCCTGCACACGAAAAAAATGTTAAAAAAAGAAAAGGAAAGGTATGCTAGCTGCCACCTTTAACACATCATTTGTCTTCCTTTTATGTAACTTGGACTTTATTGCTGTTGAGAATCTAAAATTTACTGGGTAATTTTTTGCAACAACAATGTTGAAGCAGCTCTCTTTACGACATGGTCTGCAGGTGTCCAATGGATTAAGATAAAACTCTCCTTTGTTTGTATAGGTATCCCAATTTCACTCAGACCTTTCTCTGCGGGATAAGGATGGCAAGGAAGTTTTGAGGCAGACAATCAGTGTGAACCACCCTTTACGATTTGGAGGAGTAACTATATATCAAACTGATTGGAGTATTTCAGCTCTTCAAGTACACAAGGATGGTGCAGGGCCATTCAATCTTGCAATGGCTACAATACAGGGTGGAGATAAAAAGCTTTTTGGTACATTCTTGCCACTAGAAGATGACAGTGGTTCTACTAAACCTAAAGGAATGTGAGTTAACATTGCAAACCTCTCCTTGGCTTGTAATTTTCAAACTCACTCTTTTAGGTGTACAAAAAGCTTTTAGAGTAATTAGCTACCACTTTCTAAAATTATTTGCCTAAACTAGTCAGCGTTCTATTAATTTTTTTGGGCACTGCAGATCAATTTTGGCTCGTGATCTGCAATCAGTGGTGCTGTATGATCAAGAAGGAAAGTTTGTAGGAGTTCGGCGGCCTGGATCAAATCGTCCAATAACTGTTGATGGCGTGAACATAGTTGTGGATGATGCGATTGGTAGCACTGGCTTAGAATTGAAGGTTAGGCTTTTTCTTCTCCTTGTTTGTTGTCTTTCACAGATTCCTGAGATACTTGTATTGTGTAGGCTTGTAAAGAATTGATGTTGGAGTCATGAACAACTCTGTTTTGGATTGTACGAAGATTGAGCATTTATGTTTCAAATTCAAACAGCATTGCATATTATCAGAAGAGAAGGGGTTGAGTTATAGATTACCACTGCCTCTTCTGTTGCAGGCATTTTAATTAGTTTAGAAATATATTAAAAAGCAAATGTCTGACAGACTTTCATACTCTTTGAAGTTCATACATTTCATGGAGTCTTTTGCATTTTTGAGATTTGCACCTTGATCTAGTTGCACCGAGAGTAGTGAGGTGCTCTACAGCCCAGTATGGGGGAGATGTTGTCATGTTAGTGTTATGTTAGATTAGATAAGATAACATTACATTAAAAAAATAAATATAATAATAATAAAAGTAAAGTCGGATCAATTAATGTAATGTTATCTTATCTAATCTACTTCCGTACAAATTTACATAACAATATATAAATTGAAATTTACACATTAAGAAATCTGATCCCTCTCGGTGCTTGATAGATCCGGATTTTAAATGGATCTACACTGGTATATAGTTTTTTAGTCTTCTGTATAGTGAGTAAAGTATTAAGGAAGGTCTTTGACTGCTTACTATCTAGTATCATTCCTATGAAACTAGTGCATATCTGCACTATATCCTTGCTAGTTTCCATGTTAAAATCACTGAAATTTGGGATGTCTAGAGGAGTCTGTTTTTGATATTTTCTGCCTTCTACTTGGCTAACTCTTTTGCTTGCTTGTTTAGATGGATCCAGGGGTTCCTGTGGTATACGCAGGATTTGGTGCACTCATGTTTACAACTATTATTAGTTATTTTTCTCATTCACAGGTAAACCTTGATACAGCAATTCTCTAATTTAGGGATGTTCAATTCAATTTATAAGTTCTAGCTATGTTTTAGCTATCTATCACAGGTAGGCTAATGCTCATAAAATTATGCCTGGCCTGTTGGTTGACAAACAAAATGATGCTCATTGGATGTGTAGGTCTGGGCCTTGCAAGAGGGAACCACAGTTGTTGTTGGAGGAAAGAGTAATAGGGAAAAGCTAGGTTTTCCAGTTGAGTTAAATCGGATACTTGATTCAATTCCGGAAATAGTAAGCAGGGAACATGTAGAAACTAATGAGGCCGTCAGCTTAGAAGATGATGACATATCCTCATTAAGTGAAAACCAATTTGAGATAAACAAGATGAAAGTTCTGTCATGAAATTAATTCTACATTCTTTCTACAGAGGTATTTGTCACATATGTAGCAGGATGAGGAGCTTGTTTGTAAATAAAGTGGTAAGAAACCGAATGTTGGTTCATATGGAGACGTCTTAAAAAGCCAGTCTCAACTTTCTACAAATTTGCAAGGAGCTAATATCACAGCAAAATTGTATATTCGCTGTTGGCTTCCAATCTGTTGCTTCAACTTTAAATGGGACTGCACCATTGCAGATGAACAACAAATAAATTTGCATCAAGATGAGAACTTTTAGCAAATTATTTTGGCTAGAGAAGCAAACAACTAAATAATACTGGACTCAGTGCATTGTAAGGTAGTGTCTAATTATTAGTGTCGAATTTCTTTGAGCCACATTGGAAAGAACTATATCTCCAAGTAAATTAGATTTAGAAGTTCCAGACAATAAATTACAATAACAAATCGCAAAATGTTTGAAGTAGGTAATTCACTGCATCAAGGAAAGCAGAAAAACCAAATTGCAAAATGTTTAAAGTAGGTAATTCACTGCATCAAGGAAAGCAGAAAAATCACACGTATTAGTTAAGCTTAGCTTGATTTATCTTAATAGAATTGATTGAAATAATGTATAGCACATAAATGAAACTCTTAATGGAACAGGGATTGGATATGGTATCTAGAGGCATATCTTACATAGAAAAAAATTATCACTGTAACACGGGATGGGGATGTAAAAGGATGTTCATACTTCATGAGGCATGAATCATTCACTTAGACAATGGACAAGGAATGCCTAAGGGCACATGGCAAGATCTGATCTAAAATGGATCACTATACAATTTATCATGTGTTTTTGTACTTTATAAGGTGAAAAATTAGAGTCATGGCTTTCCCAAGCCCATCTTAGGGGCAGAACTTGATTTGGTGATTTGGGGTTTTGAAACTTTCAAAGGTTGTTTTGGTCTTTAAATGACCGTTTTTGGGGTCAAAACTTTGCAAACAAAGTTCTAATCCCTTTGACATGTTAAAAAGTGACCCACAAGGAAAGGAAGGGGTTCTGTTCCCATTGTAATGATTCATTGTTCCATTGTTGAGTAGCGCAAATGAATGGGATATCGAAATATAACAAAGGAAACTATAGCAACTGATCACAAGCCACAATGTCTATTGTACTCCATAATGAGGCAATCTTTCTTTGTATCTTTCATTTCAAACCGAGAAGAAAAGAGCAAGATGCAATGCTCATTTTATTATTAAGCTTTTCCACATTGGGTTCCCTAGGGACAACTTGTGTTCAATGTGTTGATGTTGGCTTTCATTTGACCATTGTGGCTTTTCTTTTTAAATATTCCAAGTGTGTTCAATAGTTTGAGTGGCATGCCTCTAATATTACATTTTAATAATAAACAATCCCATGTAGTAGAGTATAACCTCATAGTGTTTGTAGTAGCATTTAAGATCTATTTTGACTAATTGTGCATTGGAATATCCATGGTAGTTTTCAAATCATAGTATGAGTAGCTTTATTTGGGGTCTTTGTGAAATATCGTAGGATCCACAGATCAATGTAAAGAAAACAATGTCAAATCCTAGCCATGCTAGGTGATTACAATTGCATCCCAAAGGATGACTTGGAGGAGAGATTTGCAACATTGGATGTGCAAGTCTCCTACATCTCTCACAATATGGCGATCTAAATGTTCGCACTAGAGAGCAAGTTCAAACCCTTTGAGGAGTTGCTCCACAATGCTAACATGTAATTTGGCTCCAATTGGAACTCTGAAGATAAAGAAGACCCATAGAAAGAGAGGCCAATTTCCAACGTCACATCTTCTAGTGTATATCCAAAGTTGAATCAAAAGTCGACATCAAACCCTATCAAGGTGATCGATACTATGAAGTCGAATCAATGGTTGGAACAATTAGAAGTCTACAATTTGCATAACATAGCAAAATAGTAGAAGATATCATTTTCCCTACTAAAGCTAGAGAGTCATGTCTAAAATTGGTGGGAAATCTTTAGAGAGACACTTGTGTTGATGCCAAAACAAGAATGTTTCAAAACCAACATCTCAACCTCTAAGCAGGCAAGAATATTACCCTAGGTTTTAAGCCTCATAAGTAAAACACATTAGACCCTAAAGCTAAAGACTCTAAGCATGGATGTCTTTAAAATGGTTTTATCATTATTTAATTTTTATGTTCTTTTTCAACTTATAATATTTTTGTATTTTGTATTTGTGAATGATATGTTAATTGAAACATAAGTTACTGAAAAATTACAATACAAGTATAAAACTAAAAGAAAATTAAGCAACCTAAATTAAAAAGTGGAGTATTTACAAGAAAAATTAAAAAGTGGAGTATTTACAAGAAAACCTGAAAAAATTTTAAACATAATAAAATAAATCTTTTTTAAATTATGTAATTAGTAAATGATTAAAGAATAAAAAATGTTAAACATAATAAAATAAATCTTTTTTTTTTTTTTTTAAATTATGTAATTAGTAAATGGTTAAAGAATAAAATAGGAAAAGTATACGATTATGTGCATATATGAATAAACATTATATATATATAATAATAATAATAATAATAATTGGTAAAACAAATATTAAATTAATAAAATAAAACATTGTGGACATTAAAACTATTTAAAGAAAATAAATATGTTAAAAATGTTTTGGTATTTTTGTAGTTTTGAATATTAAACTAGGAGAAAAGAAAGAAACAGTAAAACAATAAATGAGAAATAAATTCCAGAGCAAAAAGAGTTTGATCTTTATTGTTAAATGAAACCTTCATACATTTTCTTGGATTTTTTGATGCTTTCAAGCCCTTGCATGGGTTTGGACTAGAATTATTATCTTTAACTATTCAAGATGGAATGTTGCATCATACATTAAATAGCCAAGAACATAAAGAAAAAGAAGAACGCTGAGTGTACATTGAATAGAACAATAATAGTGAAGCACAAGGCGAAAATTTGCATACCAGAAAACTGATTAGCACTGAGTAATTTAGATTTAAAATGAAACAAACTTAGTAAGCAAACCATTCACCTCATCGACACAAACAAAACTTAGCTTCGCTTCATCTCTTCCGCTACTTTGCAAGACGTCCCTGCTATCAACAGCTTCATCAAATACTTGATTGAAAATGAATTGAAGATGAATGATAAAAAAATGAACCTCACTTAGCTCTACCCTCTCTTCTAAAAGTTTTTCCTCCTCGACGAGCTGGTTGTTCATTGTTCATTTTATTTCATCTGATGGGCAGTTTGGGTAGTTAGGGTAGTTTAAATGAACAGAAGCCAGTTCGGGCTAGAACCGCCATGATATTCCCATAAAATGAGATTAAAACTTGTTATGAAAATCTAGTTATTCCATGCGTTGATCTCTATATTTGAAGAGGATAGTAAATGTATTTTATGAGCCACGATTCCTAACAATCTTTTCCTTATAATTTTTATTTGCACCAAGATGAGATATCAAAGGTTCTGTATAGTTTTAGAAAACCATTGCTTTATGCAATTGAAGTCACTTGCTTGCAATTCTTGTATATTGGAATGTAGTATGCACTGTATAGGGTTTGTGACCTAGTTGTTGTCTGACGAAGGATGGATGTTTGTTGTACAATCCTACAAACCCTTAGTGCAAAAGCAATGGTTCTGTATTTTTCAAAATCATAGAGGTTCGTTCTATACTGAACTTGAACTCTACTTTATTTGGAAATTCAAGTGTTGCTGGAGAATAATACTCAATCAACCCCTTATTATCTTCAATGATGACCATATCAACGAATGCTTGTACTTCATAAATTTTATTGTTGATCTTCACGATGATTTATGGCAATTGTTTGGACAACTTCTCCATTATCACATGATTTTACAAGGGCTGCTCGGGACTGATTGTCTCACATGCTTTGAAACAAGTGAAATCTACTAACAAGGGCAATGTTGGCTACAAAAGGATTATTGTCAACCAAAGTTTGTTTAAGATATCTATCAATTTGACCCAACAAGTTCCCATACACAATTCTGCATAAAACTTGTATCACACTGGCCCGATACACATGAATTTGTCACAATAATAACCTCATAGGTAGAAGGAGAAAGTTCCTTGATGATCAAATAAACAATTCTCCTCAAGCCGAGCTGAGCAAGTGCCATGGTTGTCAATCAATGATGACATATGGATTTCGTTTTCTTCTTCCTCTATTGTGAGAAATTTCTCAAGTGAATCACGATTCTTGTTGACTTGGTGAATTCTCTTTGATGTATGGTCAGAATACTCCAAGGGTAAAATCATGACGATGGGTAACACTTTGGCTTGTTTTATGAGATTTTTTTTTTATATTTTCATAGGTTCTTCAACTTCCGACAAACAAAAGTATTTATTTATTTATTTAGAATTTCATTTTACAGTAAAAACAAAACTTGTGAAGAATTTTGTTATCTTTCTACTGACTATTTTTCAATTTTCTTTTATTGAGATTTCATATGTCAATTTGACAATTGTTTGACAATATGTTACTTAAAAATCAAGGGAAAGATAACGAGTTATGTCCCCCCCCCACAATGTATCCATTATTAAACTTTTATTTTTGACAAATGAAATATACTGCAACAACTTACATAGACTCTATTTTGTGATGACTATAGTTTTGAATCTAATTGATGAATATTATAATTTCTATAATTTTTTGAAGTTGACCGATCTGAAAAAATTGCATATTTTAAACACATGTTCCCCCCCACTATGTATCTATCTTATTTTTTACTTAAAATTAAAATCTAAAAATACTCTTTTGAAGAGAACAGTTTAAGGATTTTGAATATAAATTTCCATAATTTTTCACTATGTATTTTTAGAGATATGGATTTTTCATTTCACTTAATCATAATGTCACTTGAAAATATTATGGAGTGATTTTTTTATAAAATTAAATAAAATTAGATGAAACATTGAAAATGAAAACACATTGTATTCAATAAAGTAGATTCAATTTAAAAAATGTTGGTATCAATTCCGAAACTAAATTTCAAGTATTTGCAGGAGTTTGCTACTTCCAAAGTTAAAGTAAGCTGGAGAGAATTTGCAGTTTCCTGCAAACAATCCCATTTCCAGGTTTTAGGAACAAATATTCTTTCGGTCGAAAATTATTTGTGTTCAACTGAAACCTATTTTTAACAAACTCAGTTAAAAATAAACCTTTCAGCTGAAATATGCTTACCGCAAGAAAACAATTCATCCGAAAAATATTGTACACGACTTTTGAGGGTGCCGTCATGGTGCCATTCGATTTGACGTGTAAACTTTCGGTCGAAAAATGTTTCGACCAAAAAATCCTATCTTTTGGCCGAAAGGAAAAAAATTGGGTCGAAAAAATGTTGCTAGAAATTTTGGAGACCCGATTCTCACAAAAGTATTACCCATCTTCATGATTTTACCCCCAACCAAATGTACTTATCCCAATCTCTATAGACATCTCTCTTTTGAAAACGATGGAAAACAATGTCTACGTCTTGGAGGTACTCAAGACACCCCAAATGAATGAATGCAAACTTCTATTTAGCAAATTCTTCATCAGAAACCTGCAACTTCTTCTTGATTAATTTTTTAACCTCTATCATAAGTTTTTCGACGCCTAAGGCATTTCTAGAGGGTTTCCCTGGTGTTAAAGAGATTTCTCTTTGCAACAATGACAATACCTGCACTCTTCATGGCGACACATTTAATATTTTCGTATTAGTTTCACTTCTCCTTTCAAAATGAGGTAGCTTGTGAGAAGAGGTTTTCTTTCATTCCACTTGTCAGAGTTGTAGAGATGATTGTAGTTGATGTTGATGTGGATTACGCTTAGCACTAGATAGTTGGCAAGGGATTTGATCTCGGCCCATTTTTCATCGCATCATATAGTTGAACATGCAAATAAGAGCTAAGAAAAATTGTTTGGACTGACATAACCATGCACTGACTTGAATAACATTTGATGTGAAATTAAATAACTGGTCCTTATTGTAATTGTTAGGTTTTGTAGGCATCACAATCATACTTTATGTGAGTCCCCTCTCTCAACACATCCGGCGCAATGCATATATACGAGCAATAATTCAAGAAAGTTTTAATTAAAAACACAATTCACACCATTGAAATCCACGCCACGAGCTATCACATCAATTGCCATTAAAACTTATGTTTTTCTCTTATGAGATTTATCCACATGAACATCCCCAACATAACCACTAACCATATGCCAACAACCCAAAATCTGTTGATTTTCATGCAATATATCTCGCATTATATATTGCTCTTTGTATGGGATTCTTCCCGAGGCATGAGAGGAGTAAACTGTTTCCATCTTAGCTATTCTTAAACCTTTAATTCCACGAATACATTCATAAACCATATTTGCAAATGGGTCATACATCAAAATATTGATAATGGGGTCCCTTTTGCTGCCATCATTCTGCCGAACATAGTCATGCTGACCATAAGAAGAAGGCTTCTATGGAAAAGATATATATTTACTCTTTGCAAAAAACTTATATGTTCTCAAATTTGCCACCTACACCATAGTGTTTCCATTATAAACATGGAAAAAAAGAACCATTTCCCTAACTATGTAACATAACACTTTCATTATTGTGTATCAATGGCATGAGTACGATAAGACTAAACTCTTTTGCATATGTGAACTTACTTGAACGTATTAGGGATATAACGGTACAAAGTAAATCATGGTATAACATTTATGTAATAATGTCGTAATTAGAAAAATGCATGAAATATATCTAGCAAAAAGTGAATCATAAGTGTAAAATGTGATAGCGCAAGGAGTAGGACAGAGTCCTTGAAATGTGAAGTGGCAACTCAATGAAAGTGCACAAAGTTCCACGCGAGTAATATGGAATGTGGAGGAAGCCTGACAACGCTTTGTCGGCTAACTACTATTGTACTGTTGACCAAAATGGTCATCAACATATGTCAACAAATGGATCCGTGTCGCTTACAGTGACGTGCAAGCTTAAGAAACCTTGGTTCACAAAACGATGTACTGAAATATATGGGGATGAAAGATCATAATGACTGAAGGTAATCATTGTTTATTATACAACAGGGGGAGAAAAAAGAAAATTTAAGTGTTGTATGGTTAGGGACTTTGTAAAATAATGCCTAGAAAGTGAAATGATGAGGGGGTTTGGTCCTTTATTGTAACACCCCAAGGCCGAGCTCTTGCTGAATTGTAATTATGTTTATAGCCTGGTGAGCCAAGTGTTTATAAGTTGAAGACTTATATGTTTATTAGGCCAGAGAGTCTATATTCTTAAGGCCATAAGCCTGATTTTTGTATATGTAATTGCACATATCATTAATAAAATTACATTGCGACGTGTAGACTAACCACAAAGAAAGAGTATGGGGGACTAAGCTCCACTAGGTAGGGTAAGGGAGGGGGCTAAGTGTTTAGGCCTAGGGGCTAAGCTAGAGGGCTTACCTATAAGGGAATAATATTTTAATATTATTTCGTAAAGGATAAGATGGACATGATCGGTGTTGTCCTAAGTTTCTGGAAAGGGAACGAGTGCTAAGTGGAACTCATGTAGCTGCAGGAAGACATGTGTCGACCTGGGCGCATGCAGTTAAAGTTGGGAAAGCCAGCTCATTGGGGGTTCACTTTCCATTCTGGCGTTGCTCCCCATCCTTGTGTTTGGACCAGTGTCAAGTTCCTCATGACCCTTACGATTCTCTGGAAGTCGGTCACGCTACCTCATTCACCATTGACTCATGTACTGAGCCACCATCATCTCCATCGTCAACCTCTGAATAGGCACATGCCCTATAACTGTCTGAGCCATGTTGTGTCATAACTATTGGTTGTTACAGCCCACACAGTTCCTAGACTGAGTGTGGCTTGCTGCCATCGTCTGATTTTACTGAGCTTTGTTGTTGCCATCACCTTTTTGGGAATTGACTTAGAAATGGATTGAAGAAGCAGGTTGTTAGGCTTAGAAGAAACTCTCTCCAGGAGAGAGAGGTTGTTGGGGAAGTGATTTCCCAGATGGATCCCAACTGCAGCTATAGTGCTCAAAGAATTCCTGTCTGGCATGTTGCTGAAGCCCTGGAAGGGAAGTGGGGCAGCCGAAGGACTGTGGAGCAGAGAAGGGGCACACTTCCTAGGGTGGGACATGCATGTGGGGAATGAGAGGATGTAGATTGTTAGTGTGAGTTGGCCCTGGGAGATAATCCTTCTTGTTGACTATGTGACTTTCCTGTTGCCTTGCCAAGCCTAGGAATTCCTTGCCCGATGGAGTTTAGTCCCAGCTCGAGGGTGACCCACTGTTGAGCGTGATGAACAACATGGTCTAAGGCTGGGAGGTTCGTGGAAGGTTTGCACGCAGTTAGTGGTCATCTATTGAAAGATAAGTACCAAATCTCTGTTGATTGCATGTTGTGTAATTGTACATGTTTTATAACTTGATGAGTAATGCCTGGATATTTTATATATGTTGTATGTGCAGACTTACTGTTATTTCCACATTAATCTGTGTATGGTTAGAATATGTCGTGTGTATGCATATATTTTTGGTATGTTTTAATGATTATCCCACATGAATAAGTGGCATGAACATAACAATGTAACTGTTAATTGTGTTAGATATGCATGCATATAAATTTACAAAATGGTATCAGAGCTAAGTGAAACGTTCAAGAAGTGGTGTTGCCCGACTTGTTGGTGGCTAGGGATGTTACAAAATGGTATCAAAGCCATGGTTTCAACACTGAGCCTGGATGGGCCATGTTAGTGGAAGTTGAAGCAAAAGTTTCAGAAAATATTTGTTGTTGAAATGGACAAAATTGAAGTTCAGAGCCCAGTTTTCGACATTGAGCCTGAATTAGGTTGTATAAGTGGTTATGGAATCAAAAACTCGGAGAAAATTGTTGTTGAGAAGGACAAAATTTGAATTTCAGAGCATTCCAGAGTGCCAAGAGAGCACCTTAGCCGTGTTTGGAAGCTCAAGAGGTATAGCGATTCAAGAAAGTAGTAGAGAAAAGAAACTGCAGTAACCCAGGGGGGGGGGTGTTGGAACCACAAGGTTTGAAGTTGAGCCGTCTGATCAAGCGAAGAGTAAGTCACGACCGTTAGATCTCATTGAGGGAGATCGACGGTGGGGAGCGACTACGGAGATCGATAAGGAAATTAAAGCGAGAGTAAGTTGAGACCCCACAATCCCTCAGGATTGTTGATCTTGCTAGATCAACAGATCAACGGTGGATATCGATCCCACTACGGACGAGCATCTTTGCATTGCAAAGATCAGGAAGGAAATTAAAGCATGAGCAAGTTGAGTTTCCACAATCATTCCTGGTCGTTGATCTTCACGATCCATTAAAACATGACTGTCGATCTTGCAAAGTGAGATAAGCACCCAAAGGATAACCCGAGGTCACAACTCTCAGTCTTATGTAGAGAAGACATAACGAAATTCGTGCGATTTCTGTCCGTTGATCCAAGCAAGGAACATGTGTCAGAAAGTTAACTTTTTAAGGAATACGACATTCGTGAGAAACAAGGTGTGAATAGAGTGGAAACTCCTGAAGTTCTGAAGTCCCGACATCCGAAGACAATCCAGACCGTTCGTCGAAAGAGACGCGTGTCAGAAGATCGGCTTGTTCGGGAATTCGATGTTCGGGAGAAACGGGGTACGCTAAGGTGAAATCTCCCAAAGCCCAAAGTCCAGAAGTGACGTGGACTGCTGACGTCACTAGGGATGATGTGGACACATGGGATGTGTGCCACGTGTTAGTGAGTTAAGAACCTTGGTAAGATGGAAATGAAATTAGAACGTGACATATGTCACCTGCCTAATTGGACCATGTGTCGGCTTCATGTGTCCTGCCATGTGGTGCTCCTGGAGGTTGCACAAGGTAGTTAAACTTGGCAAAGAAGTTAGTTGGATTGGGCCCGCATTAACTTTGGTCACGATCTATCAAGATCAAGGGTCAGACGACATTGCGGAGATTGAAGTTGCGCGACAGATAATTCTACAAGGTGGTCCCGCAATCCAAACCACGGTTTCCTAGAAGGGGTACGTGTCAGCATAGGGACAATTGCGAAACGATCAACAGGTTACTCCAAAACCGCCAACCCCTTTCCCCACAATTTGAAAAGTACTAAAGTTGATGTGACGTTTTTGACATTTATTAGTTCGAGCACGAAAACCATGGGCCCCAGTGGACACGTGGCACTAGATCGTGAAGTTCGAAGACTAGACACTCCAGAAGAAGTGGTGCATGAAGGAAGGTGGACCATAGATCCGTCGTTCTTCATGCGTTCTACAATTTGTCGTTCTGTGATGTTGGGACACGCAGAAAAAGGGAAACCTTCGAAGCCTAGAGCCCAAAGTTTCAGAGCTTCGGATAAGCGCCCAAATCATAAGCATTGGGTCACAACCGTGGTCACATGAAAACCAAGGGCTAAAGAAAAGGGGCTAGCACCTGAACTTTGTTGCAGAATAGAACTGGGCTTAGGGATTGAAGCCTGAGGGGTTCTTGACCGACCAAGACCCGCAAAAAATGGAATATGAAATTGTTTTTGTTGAATCAGATTGGTTCATTCTGCAAAATTATTAAATTTTGATAGCCTGGCAAAATTTTGGTTGACTGCACATTTTGCAGAGTTAATGATTTTCGGAACCGAACCGAATTGTCGCATAGTGCAGAGAAATGGAGAAGGCACATGGTGCTTACAGTTCAGAAAATGAAGTTAGAGGAATGGATTTCGATTTAGGAGTTGAAGGATCGAACTCCAATGGGCATGGAGAAGAGATAGATAAAGAAGGAAACATGATGAAAATCATCTAAAAATTGCATAAAGATGTCTAGACTCACCGAGCAGATAACAAAAATCTCATGAAAACCAGGGAGCAACAGGGAGAATTCAACGTAAAGTTGATGTAGAGCCTGGAAAGATTAGAAAAATTTTTGGATAAGGAGAGTGGTTCAAGCAAATCAGGGAGTCACAGAAGAAGAAAAAGTGATAGCAGACATCACCAACACTCCCCGAGGCATTCCAATAAGAGAGCACACCGCAACTCAAGTCCGTCCCCTGTTATGAAGCATAAGAGGTCTGGGGTGGATGAGCTATGAGGGGAAATTAACAAAATCAAACCTCCTACATTTGATGGTGAGCATAAGAAGGATGAAGATGCAGAGACATGGCTGCTAGGCACGAGGAAGTACTTCCAATTGCATAATTATTCTTCTCATGCAGAGGGAAGAATTGCCATATATCAACTCAAAGGTAAGGCATCCATGTGGTGGGATCAACTTGTGCAGGTGCAACACATTAAAGAGAAGGATGTTACTTGGAGGGAATTCAAGAATTATTTTGAAAAGAAATACCTGACTAAGAGTTACTATGATAAGAAAATGAAAGAGTTCTTTGAACTCAAGCTGGGAAGTATGTCCATTGATGAGTATGAAAGAAGGTTTTTAGAGTTGCTGAAGTATGTTTCTTTCATCAAGGATGAGACAGTCAAGATTAAGAGGTATTTGAGTGCGTTTCTACCAACCATCAGTGAAAAAATACAATATGATGATCCCAAAACATTGGAGGAGACCATAAGGCGAGCTAAGTGCCTATATGATCAACAAAAAACAAGGCCAACTTTCCAAAAAGCTTGGGAGGACAAGAAGAAATTCAAGATGGATCAGAGGAAGAAGGGAATTAAGCCACCATTCTTCATAAACAATCCTCATAGCTAACCAAGTTCTAGAGAACCCATAACGATTGAGACAGGTGGTCAAAGGCCAAGGCAACCACCTATTCAATGTTGGGGTTGTAAAGGTGATCATATGTTTAGAGATTGTACCCACATAAGTGACAAAGAGAGGGTTGTTCACAATGTTCAACGAGATGAAACAGTGGGGGACATGGGCATAAATGTACCAAGGATCTATGCAGCCTTGGACAACAAACAAGAAGAGTATCAATCACATATGAATGAAGTGGAAGGTATGATCAACAACCAAACCATTACTATTTTAATTGATTCTGGAGCTAGTCATAGTTATATAGATCCTAAGATGGTGGAAAATTTGCAATTGCCAAGAAACAAGCATGGAAAATATTGGTTGGTGAAGCTGGCTACTGGAGCCAAAAGAAAAGTCAATGAGATGGTTAATTCATGTCTTATGGACATGAATGGACTAAGCACAAGGGAAGATTTGAACATCTTGCCTTTAGGATCTTATGACTTCCTAATTGGTATGGATTGGTTAGACCAACACCATGCCATCTTAGACTGTCATAACAAGGAATTCACTTGCCTAGGTGAGGAAGGAAATCAGAGAACAATCCAAGGAATTCCCAGGGAAGTTACTGTCCGGGAAATCTCAACAATGCAACTGAAGAAGTGCTACAGGAAAGGCTATCCAATATTTGCAGCCCATATGGAGGAAACATCTAAGTATAAGGTGCCAAATATGGAGGATCATGCAGTCCTGGAAGATTTTGAGGATGTGTTCAAGGAGGTACCAGGACTACCTCCAAAGAGAGATATTGATTTCTCTATAAATTTAATGCTTGGAGCAGCTCCAGTGTCAAAGACTCCTTACAGAATGAGTACACCCGAACTGAAGGAGTTGCAAATGCAGATTGAAGAACTTCTAAAGAAGGGGTATATATGCCCAAGTGTGTCACCTTGGGGTGCCCCAGTCTTGTTTGTGAAGAAGAAAGATGGTGTTGATGATTGCAACTACGTGAGACATTCTACAACTTACAAACCTGGGAGAAAGCCCCTGAGAGGGGTGTGTGGTTCCTATCTGAGACAGAGAAGGAACATAGAGATGACCTCCTCCTTACAGGGAGTTGAGAATAACTCCAGATGATTATCTTCTATAATTCAGTGAGAAAAGAGATATGCAAAGTTGGACGTGCCTGTGGTTGAGCACAAGGTGAACGTGTGAAATCCCAAAGTGTTGGGTGCATCGTCATGAGAACATAAATGAAGATGATGTATTAGTCTTCTCTGAGAAGAAGAGTTGACGAGAAACTCCAGATGACTCTCCTGTGTAATGCAGTGGGAAAGAAAATTTGTTGAGTGGACATGTCTGTGGACGAGCACAGGTGAACGTGATCCTAGTGGCTGATCACTAGTGAAGAAGTGGTTCTTATATGTAATGCAGTGAACCAGAGATATGGACATCCCTATGGATGTGCCCTTAGTGGATGAGAACTAGTGGGTGTATAAGATCCCTTGCTATATTTTTCATGAATCAGACCTTCCTGTAACCCTAATTGTAATGTAAAGGGTACAAGTCTGCCCCACCTTAATGTGATTAATAATAAATGTAAAAGATAATTAATTTGGTTAATATTAATTATATTGTGAGCTAGTGAGGTCGGCCTTGTTGTGCCAATAGACACTTATGTTGACATGTTTAGTCTAGTATAATTAAAGGTAAATTTCCCATTGAGAAAATATATCTTTTGTGTGAGTTTGGAAATTTCAGCAAGTACACCTACTTGGGAAAAGTGCACACCTCTCTTGGGCGATAGTATTCTAGGGTTTAAGCACCCTCTTGTGTGCTAGAGTTTCTTGGTTGTAAAGGTATTTCTCTTGAAGAATATAACAAAGGATTTGGCTGTGTTTATTCCCTTATTGAGAAGGGTTTCCGATGATACTTCTTGTGTTCTTGTGCATGGTGTTTCTTCTTGTGATCTTGGTTGCTGCAAAATTATTGTTTATGGTTAAGACAAATGCTGAAATGGAATGAAATTCATGATTAACCTATCTTATTGAAAAAAAAACATGGTATGAGAGAACCCATTGCACAAGCATCTACCAAGTCTCCTCTCATTTTTGCAGAACCGCACGACCCTCCTAAGGTTTCCAGAAAATATGTACACCCTCCTCTCTGTGGTGTTCTAGCCCTTAATACTTGTACGTTGGGGATACTTTTGGCATAGAATAGTACAACCTCCTTCAACGCACCTCTAAAATCTCTTAAAGTGAAAATATGAGAATTTTTTATTTTTGGCCCTAGGGTTTCTAGGGTGCCGGAAATTTCTGCAAAATATTGACCTTAGATTTCTAGAAGTTCTTGAAGAAACTTTTTTCTAAATTCAGCAAGCATTTCTATGACACTATCAAAGTTGATTGTTGGTAGTCATAATTCCAACAAAATCCAAGACTACTAATTCAACCTAATCATTAGGTTTTCAAAATCCAGTTGGCGAGAGTTTGAAGAAACCAAACAAATGAAGAATAGAGCCTTAGTAGAAGATAGGCTTGATGGAGCAAGCAACTTCAACTCCTGGAAATCAAGGCTTCAGGTCACCCTTGAAGAAGATGACCTTTTGGATGTAGTAACTAAAAATTTACCAGACACAACTACAGATGTAGAGAAGAAGATAAGAAAGGAAGAAGATGTCAAAGAAATTAAATTAATCATCTACTTAGTAAGAGATCATCTCTTACCTTGTATTTCCAACCCGAAGACAACTTATGATATGTATGAAGCATTAAAATAATTTTTTGAAAGTGACAACACCCTCAGAGCTCTTACCTTGAAGAGCCAACTTCAAAGTACCAAGGTAACACAGTTTCCATCTTCTTTATGAAGATATCCGAGATTAAAGAACAACTAGAAACCATTGAAGAAATAATGTATGATAGAGAACTTGTATTAACCACTCTCAACAACCTTCCAAAACAGTGGGAGCCCTTTCTTCAGAGTATTAGTGGAAGTGAATCTCTACCAACCTTTGATCGTCTATGGACAGATTGTACTCAAGAAGAACTTAGACTTAGAAATAGAGGAGTGGAAGACTCCTTAGAAGAAAATCATGCTCTTGCACTTCATAAAAAGAAAGGAGGAAAATTCAAACGAAATTTCAGACAAACATTCAAAGATGAAAAGTCTTCATCAAATCCAGGTTATCAAAGAAGAAATGTTTCATAAATTTAGTGCTTCAGATGTGACAAATATGGACACTATGCAAGAAACGGTCCAACCAAGAAGAAGGGAAGACAATATGCTTCTACCGTTGACATTGATCCAGATCCACCACAAAAGAATGAAGATAAGAGAGAGGAGAATTACTTCCTCTAAAAGCTAAAGCATGACTACAAACCAGGTAAATGAACTGATCTCTAATTTTATAGTTGATTGCATTTTTTTTTAAAATAAATGAAGGATATTATCCCTAGTATGGGAGCACTCAAAGACTTGGACCATTATCCTTGGTACAGGAGTCCAAACCATATTTGATTGATTATTATGTGAGACAAGCAGAGATGTTGTCCTTAAAAAGAGATACCCATTCAACAAACCCAGATAATCTCAGATGGAGATTGACAGTGAGACAATACCTTCTCCCCCTTCAACAGTTCAGAGGGACACACACATTATTTCAACTAATCCAATTTCTCCAGTTGATATAACCAAAGATATTACAGCGGGGCATAAAATACATGCCCAGGATCAAAAAAACACTGTTAGAAGACAAAGAGACATACAAGTCCCTCAAGGGACACCTTGAGAAAGCAAAAGAGTTTTCATAACTATCCTTTAGTCATGAGCCACTTCATTGAAGAAAAAAAAAGAAAAAGAAGTATGGAAAGATGCCATAACAGAAGAATACCGGTGTATCTTAAAGAATGATGTATACAATATTATTCAGAAACCAGAAGGGAAGTCTGTGGTAACTCCCAAGTAGAGAAAGCATGCAACTGACGGAAGTGTCAAGAAATACAAAACTAGAAGACTCTCACAAACAGAGGGAGTTGTCTATGATGAGACACTTGATCCAATAAGACCAATACACTTCCATCCATACTACCATCCTTGAGTTGGAAACTATATCATATGAATGGATTCATGATGAGTCTGGGTCTCAGAAAGAGTATTTCTGATCCAAAACCTATATTACTACAATGTTGGTGAAAAGAGCCTGATTTTTTGATAACTTATCTAGAAAGTCTTGTTGTTGAAAAAAATAAAGCCTCGACTTTTGATTTTTGAGACAAAGGATCCAAGGATGATGCATTACTTCTTGGGACAATAAGTATGAAACAGGAGCAATGGGATTTTCCTAAGTCAAGGAAAATATACAGTGGGAATATTAAAGAAGTTCAGTATGACAGAATGCAAAACCATCGTGATGGATTTGAAGAAAATGAATAATGATGCTTTAGACATGAGTGATCCATAGCTGATTGGGCCATTGATGTACCTGGCTAAATCCATAGCTGATTCATGCCTTGTAATGAATGTACTTAGACAATCCATGATCCAAGATGACACAGACTCACTTCATAACAATAAAGCATATATTGAGATATGCCCCCAGTGTGAACTTGAGTTTGCAAGATATGCAGATACAGATTGAGCAGAGAGTACAATGGACCAGAAGAGAACATCCAGTTTTTGTCTTACCATAAAAGTTTTCTTGGTTTCCTGATGCAACATGAAATGAAATATTTGTGGCCTTGAACACCACAGAAGCATAGTATGTATCATTGAGTGTGCAAAGCAGTATGGCTTCAAAAGCTTCTGATAGATTTACTTGATCATGAGATGGATCCTATGATGATAACCAGAGATGTGTGTAAATATATTTGAGAACCCAACGTTTCATGATAGATCAAAACACGTTGAGATAAAACATCGTTATATCAGAGATATGATGTAGAGGAAAATAGTGCACATGCAATGCCTTCCTACACATGAGCAGATTGTAGACGTCTTCACCAAACTAACTTGGTAAAGAATACCTTCCTAGTCAAGAGGGAGTGTTGATGACTACAACCAAGAAAAAAATCAAAGTACATTCATGCGATACTTGGAATGATGAAGAATGCCTCCCTAGCTGAGAGGGAGTGTTGATGATTGCATCTACATGAGACATTCTCCAACTTACAAACCTGAGAGAAAGCCCTTGAGAGGGGTGTGTGGTTCCTATCTGAGATAGAGAAGGAATGTAGAGATGGCCTCCTCCTTACAGGGAGTTGAGAAGAACTCCAGATGAATCTCATGTGTAATGCAGTGAGAAAATAAATCTGCAGAGTTGGACGTGCCTGTGGCCGAGCACAAGGTGAACGTGTGAAATACCAAAGTGTTGGGTGCATCGTCATGAGAACATAAATGAATATGATTTATTAGACTCCTTTGAGAAGAAGAGTTGATGAGAAACTCCATATGAATCTCCTGTGTAATGCAGTGGGAAAGAAGATCTGTCGAGTGGACGTGCCTGTGGACGAGCACAAGTGAAGGTGATCCTAGTGACTGAGCACTAGTGAATAAGTGGTTCTTCTATGTAATGCAGTGAGACAGAGATATGGACATCCCTATGGATGTGCCCCTAGTGGATGAGCACTAGTGGGCATATAATATCCCTTGCTATATTGTTCAAGAGTCAGACATTCCTGTAACCCTAATTGTAATGTAAAGGGTACAGGTCGGCCCCACCTTAATGTGATTAATAATAAATGTAAAAGATAATTAATCTGGTTAATATTAATTTTATTGTGAGCTAGTGAGGTCGACCCTGTTGTGCCAATAGAAACTTATGTTGACAAGTTTAGTCTAGTATAAGTAAACGTAAATTCCCCATTGAGAAAATATATCTTTTGTGTGAGTTTGGAAATTTTAGCAAGTACACCTTCTTGGGAAAAGTGCACACCTCTCTTGGGTGCTAGTATTATAGGGTTTAAGAACCCTCTTGTGTGCTAGGGTTTCTTGGTGGTAAAGGTCTTTCTATTGAAGACTATAACAAAGGATTTGGCTGGGTTTTCTTCCCTTGTTGAGAAGGGTTCCCCATGATACTTCTTGTGTTCTTATGCATGGTGTTTCTTCTTGTGATCTTGGTTGATGCAACATTATTGTTTATGGTTAAGACAAACTCTAAAATGGAATGAACTTCATGATTAACCTAGCTTATTGAAAAAACAACAGATGGGACATTGAGATTGTGCATCGACTTTAGATAGTTGAATAAAGTAACTATAAAAAAAAAGTATCCTCTGCCAATGATTAATGATCTCTTTGATCAATGGAATGATGCAAATATTTTTTCAAAGATAGATCTCAGGTCAGGATATCATCAAGTATGGATTAAAGAGGAAGATATCAACAAGACCGCCTTCAGGACAAGGTATGGTCATTATGAGTTCACAGTGGTGCCATTTGGGTTGTCGAATGCACCACCTGTTTTTATGTGCTTAATGAATGGTCTTTTCCGAGAATATTTAGACAAGTTTGTCATTGTCTTTTTGGATGACATCCTTTTATATTCCAAGTCAGAGGAAGATCATGAGCATCATTTGAGGATGGTGTTGCAAGTTCTAAGGGAGCATCAACTATATGCCAAATTGAGCAAGTTCTCATTTTATTAAAAGAAAATTCACTATTTGGGGCATATCATATCTGAAGAAGGGATAGAAGTGGACCCTAAAGAGATTAAGGCCATTAAAGGGTAGAAAAATCCTATGAATGTGACAAAAGTCAGATCCTTCATGGCCCTAGATGGCTACTAAGAAGGTTCATTATAGGGTTTTCGAGAATAACTCACCCCATCACTTCCTTACAAAGGAAGGGGAAGAAGTTTCAATGGACATAAGAATGTGAAAAGAGTTTCCAGCAATTGAAGCAACTATTAACCAGTGCTCCAATTATGAAGAACACAGATCTGAATGAAGATTTCTTGGTTTGCATAGATGCGTGCAAAGAAGGACTTGGTGGAGTCCTTAGCCAGAATGGGTTTGTGATATGTTTCGAATACAAAAAATTGAAAGAGCATGAAAGACTCTATGCCACTCATGATTTGGAATTGGAAACCATAGTGCACGCTTTGAATAAGTGGAGGCACTACCTCATGGGAAAGAGGTTTGAGCTAAGGACAGACCATAACGGTCTGAAATATTTGTTTGATCAACCTACTTTGAATGCTAGGCATAGTAGATGGTTGGAACTCCTCTGTGAGTATGACTTTGATATCAAGCACATCAAAGGAAAGGAGAACAAAGTGGCTAACACACTCAGTAGGAGAGTGCATGAACTACATGCTACAACCATTATCATGTATCAGACGGATCTCAAAGGAAAAATTTCTCAATTTACAAAAACAAATTTGCAGTACATGGAATTGGTAACAAAATTGCAGCAGGGTAAAATGCAGTAGAAAACTGAAGATTATGGATTGAGAATTGATGGAATTCTCTTGCACAAAAAAAAAGTTTATGTACCAAATTCTCTGGAATTGAGGAGTGCGATTTTAAAAGAGATGCATAATGTACCTTCTGCAGGACACCCAGGATATCATAAAACAATTTCAGCAGTCAAAAGCCAATATTATTGGCCAGGCATGAAGAGGGAGATTGTTGACTTTATTGCTAAATGATTGGAATGTCAAAGGGTCAAGGCTGAGCATAGACACACGACTGGGTTACTACAACCATTACCCATTCCTGAGTGGAAATGGGAAGTGGTGACAATGGATTTCATCACGGGATTGCCCATAATGAACAAGTAGCATGATGCAATCATGGTGTTGGTGGACAAGCTTACTAAAGCTTTCCATTTCATTCCTACGAAGACTACTCATAAGGCAACTAATGTTGATGATATTTATATGAGGGAAGTAGCACACTTGCATGGTGTACCCAAGACAATTGTGTCTGAAAGAGATCCAAAGTTTACATCAAAGTTATGGAAGGAGTTATTCAAAGAGTTCATAACAAATTTGAACTTCAACACTGCTTATCATCCTGAGTCTGATGGGCGGACAAAGAGGTTGAACTGAGTGAATGAAGATATGTCAAGAATGTATGTGATGGACAAACCATCTAAATGGGAAGATTATCTACACTTGGTAGAATTTGCCTACAACAATGGGTATCAAGTATCACTGAAGATGAGCCCGTTTGAAGCACTTTATGGCAGAAAGTGCAACACCCCAATAAGCTGGGAGAACCCAACTGATAAGGCAATGGTTGGGCCAGAGTTTCTTAAGGAAATGGAAGAAAAAATGTTGAATATTAAGTAGAATTTGAAGGCTTCCCAAGATAGGAAGAAAAGTTATGCTGATAAGAACAAAACTCACAGGGAATTTAAAGTAGGGGATCATGTATTCCTGAGAGTGAAGGCCAACAAAATTTCCTTGAAGTTGGGAAATTGTTCAATGTTGGAAGCTCGGTATTGTGGGTTGTTTGAAATCCTAGAGAGGATTGGTCCAGTAGCATAGAGGATTGCATTGCGTGCATGCATGTCCATAAATAATGTATTTCATGTGTCATTGCTTAAGAAATATGTACCTAATGCTAATCATGTTATTGATTGGAATGTGATTTAGGTGGAGTAGGAAAGCGCTTTTCAGGTGCATCCGATGCGTATACTGGTTCAGAAAAGAAAGTAGCTTCAGAATCAATCCACAGGGCTTGTAAAAGTTCATTGGACCTGGTACGGTCCCGAGGATGCAACATGGGAGCATGAAGATGCTATGTGGGAATAATATCCACATCTTTTTGAAGATTTTGGAAATCTTGTTATTGTTGTGTAAGTAAGTTGCACTAAGGACAGTGCAAAAATAAGGGGAGGGGATTGTAACACCCCAAGGCCAAGCCCCTGCTGAATTGTAATTATGTTTATAGGATGGTGAGCCAAGTCTTTATAAGATGAAGACTTATATGTTTATTAGGGTAGAGAGCCTATATGCTTAAGGCCATGAGCCTGATCTTTGTATATGTAATTGCACATATCATTAATAAAATTACACTGTGGCGTGTAGAATGACCACAAAGAAAGAGTATGGGGGACTAATCTCCACTAGGTAAGGTAAGGGAGGGGGCTAAGTGTTTAGGCCTAGGGGCTAAGCTAGAGGGATTACCTCTAAGGGAATAATATTTTATTATTATTTCCTAAAGGCTAAAGTGGACACGATCAGTGTTGTCTTAAGTTCCTGGAAAGGGAACGAGTGCTAAGTGGAACTCATGCAGCTGCAGGAAGACATGTGTCGAACTGGGCACATGCAGTTAAAGCTAGGAAATCCAGCTCGTTGGGGATTCACTTCCCATTATGGCGTTGCTCCCCATCCTTGCATCTGGACCAATCTCGAGTTCCTCATGACCCTTATGATTATCTGGAAGTCAGTCACACTACTTGATTCACCATTGACTCACATACTGAGCCACCATCATCTCCATCGTCGACCTCTGAACAGGAACGCGCCCTGTAATTGTCTAAGCCGTGTTGTGTCATAACTGTTGGTTGTTGTAGCCCATTCAGTTCCTGGATTGAGTGTGGGTTTCTACCATTGTCTGCTTTAAAGAGATTTTCTGTTGCCATCACCTTTTCGGGAATTGACTTAGAAGTGGATTGAAGAAGCAGGTTGTCAGGCCTGCACGTAACTCTCTCCAGGTGAGAGAGGTTGTTGGGGAAGTGATTTCCTAGAGGGAGCCCAACTGTAGCTATAGTGCTCGGAGAATTCCTGTCCAGCCTGTTGTTGAATCCTTGGAAGGGAAGTGGGGTAGCCAAAGGACTGTGGAGCAGAGAAGGGGCACACTTCTTAGGGTGGGATAGGCATGTTGGGAATGCGAGGCTATAGACTGTTAGTGTGAGTTGGCCCTGGGAGATAATCCTTCTCGTTGACTGTGCGACTTTCCTTTTGCCTTTCCAAGCCTAGGAATCCCTTTCCCGGTGGAGTTTAGTCCCATCTCGGGGATGACCCACTGCTGAGCATGATGATAAGTGTGTTCTAAGGATGGGAGGTTCGTGGAAGGTTTGCACACAGTTGTTGGTCATCTATTTAAAGCTAAGAACCAAATCTTTGTTGATTTCATGTTGTGTAATTGTACATGTTTTATAACTTGATGAATAATGCCTGGATATTTCATATATGTTGTATGTGTAGGCTTACCGTTATTTCAGCATTAATATGTGTATGGTTAGAATATGTCGTGTGTATGCATATATTTTCAGTATGTTTTAATGATTATCCCGCATGAATAAGTGGCTTGAACAGAGCGCTGTAACTATTAATTGTGTTAGATATGCATGCATATAAATTTACAAAATGGTATCAGAGCTAAGTGAAATGTCCAAGAAGTGGTGTTGCCCAACCTGTTGGTGGTTGGGGACATTGCATTTATGTATAATAGACAAAAAAACTCTTTGAATCTTTGACAGAAGGATTAGAAAGTTGAGTGAACTATCATGGATGTGTGTTGAGGGACAACCCAATTGTAATACTGAACATCCATGACATGTATGAAAGAGCTATCTCAAGATGTCGGGGATAGAGAAAGGGAAAGAAAAGAAATCTTGGGAAGTACTGATAACTGCTTTAAGCAAGGATGTCCCGCTAGGTAGGCATAATATAGCTCAATTAATCATAATATGCATATACCTGTCTAAATCACTGACCATTGCTTTGTCAAGTCCGATCATCAAACCAAAAGCGATAAAGGAAAACAAAATAAAGGATATGATTGAAAGCAAGAGAAAAAGTGAAAAAAGAGACTAAATTAAAGTGAAGCAAACGAAAAACCTAATCTATCCCTGCAAAACAAATTGTTTAATTTTTTTCTCTTATTTATATACATTTATGTGTTTTATTTTATTTATGTATAGGGGAAGAGGGATGCGACAACCTAGGATTCAAGTGGGATGACACTTGGCATAAATGAAAACATCATTTGCTTTACATGCAGAATTTACGAGTTGTAACACATTGCACAAGGAAATATCACCCACATGCCAACCAACATATGCATATGGTGAGGAAAACAGACCTATCAAAACCTAAAAGAAATGGTTACCATCCTTCAAGACGTGCCAACCAACAAGACAAGCATCAATTGGATCAAGGACATTAGGTTTATGATTCAGGGATTCAATATCAAAGATAGGATTTATGGGTTCATCACGCATCCTAATGTTATCACTTGCAATCTTCTCACCAGGGTTAAGATCATCATACTCCAAGGAAGCATATAAGGGATTTAAAAACATAGGAGATCCCTTGAACTCATCATCATTATCATAAGAAATAGTGCACATAAGAGGAGTATGCATACTAATGTCACACTCTTTGGCTTCTCTTGATGATTGAAACAATGGATGTGAAAAAACATTATACAGTTCAAGATCTTGATCAACCTCATGAGGATATTCAAAAGGAGAATGATCTTGTATATCAATAAAATCAAAAGAATCATCATCAATTAGATTTGACCATTCATTAGTTACATCATCATAAAATTTTTTATTATAAAGGGGATTATAGAGGTCAAGATCGAATTTCTTTGCATACTCAAATTCTTCATTGTATGTATATGAATGAAAGATTTGATATCAACCATGATCTTGAGGTTGTATTTTTCTATTCATTTCAAGAAAGGTGGTATTTGGAATGTGAGAAATGAATTGATTGGTCAAATCATCTTCTAAACAAAGAGTTGGGGTTTGAGGGTTATGTTCATTATCAATGCATAGATGTTCAACACAGATTTTTTCATTGATATATTCGCTTGACCAACCAATGTTTTTGGGGTGACAAGTGTTAGCAAAAATATCTTCTACCACGTCCTCAAAATAAAAATCACATGAAAATACATCATCCCCTGAATTCTCTTTCTCACTTTCTTTGGAATGATCACGAGGAATAGGGATATTAGGAGCAATGCCATGTGAGTCAAGATTTTTTTCCTTATGATATCTGTCTTCTAAGAATGTTTCATTGGATAAAACACGATCTTGATCAAGATGAATTTTGAAAAGAGTATCATAAAATGGAAAGGCATTGAATAAGGTTTCACGATCAGGGATAACATAAGCATATTCATAAAATCAAGACTCATTACAAACCCCTAAATTTTTTGATAAAATATCGTGAGATACAAAATTATCTTCTTGGCTATTCAATACGAGGTAAGGGTTTGCTTGGTAACCCTGTTTGGATTCTAAGAAAAATCTACAAGTTAATTGCTCATGAGGGCCACTGCAAAAACCACATTGAGTAGGGGTAGGAAGAATCTCAGGAAAAAATTCAAAGTGTTGTTAAATAGGTGGAGAAGGAAAGTAAAGAATGAACTTTGTAAAAATTGCATTTCCCACCAAATTAGGATTAGGTGATATAGACCTATACCAATCTCTTGCTTGGCCATGAAGAGTAAGAGGAAAAATATCATAAGAAGTGTAATCATCTTGGACCCCAATAGATTGACAATACCGGATAAACTTGTTAATGTGATCCCAAGAAGATTCCCATGGGTAACCCTCAAAAAGAGGACAATCGACCGTGGAGAGTCTGGTAATGAAATCAAAATATGGTTTATTCATGATGATATAAGGTGAGATAATGAATTGTTGCTTGAAAGAGAGATGATCATTAAATAAAAAACTAGAGAGAAACCATTGAATGGTTCGTCCCCAGTATGGTCACCAAAATATGTCAATGCCAAAACAAGAATGTTTCAAAACCAACATCTCAACATCAAGGGCTAAGAAGTGGGAATATTATCCTAGGTTATAAGCCTAAAAATTAAAACACATTAAACCCTAAAGATAAAAAATCTAAACATGACTGTTTTTTCAATACTTTTATAATTATTCAATTTTTATGTTCTTTTGCAACTTATAATATTTTTTGTATTTTGTATTTGTGAATGAAATTTTAATTGAAACAAAAATTAGTGAAAAATTAAAATACAAGTTCAAAACTGAAAGAAAATTAAACAACCTCAACTAAAAAGTTGAGTATTTACAAGAAAACTCTAAAGAATGTTAAACATAATAAAATGAATCTTTTTTGTTTTCATTTTTAAATTATGTAATTAGTAAATGGTTAAAGAATAAAATAGGAAAAGTATATGATTTTGTACATATATGAATAAACATTGTAAAACAAATATTAAACTAATAAAACAAAACAAAGTAAAATAAGTGTATAAATTAAAGTGATTTATGTTTTTTTGAAATATTATAATGAGTAAATTTAAACTAATAAAATCAAGAATATGTACATTAAAACTATTTAAAAGAAAAGACATATATATAATTTTTTTTTGTTATTTTTATAGTTTTGAATATTAAATTAGGAGAAAAGAAATTAAATAGTAAAACTATAAATTATAAATAAATTCCAAAGAGTTTGATCTTTATTGTTAAATGAAATCTTCATATATTTTTTTGGATTTTTCCATGTTTTTAAACTTCGGACTAGATTTATTATTTTTAACTATTTAAAATGGAATGTTACATCATACATTAAATAGACAGAAAGAAAAAAAAAAAAAAGCTAAGCAGGACATTGAATAGAGTAATGATAGTGAAATACAAGGTGGAAAATACCAGAAAATTGGTTAGCACTAAGAAATTTAGATTTAAAATACAAAAAACTTAGTAAACAAACCATTCACCAAATGGACAGAAGCAAAATTCAACCTCACTTCCCTGCTATCAACAACTTCATCAAATCCTTGACTGAAAATGAATGATAAAAAAATGAACTTCACTTACCTCTGCATGCCTCTCTTCTAAAAGTTTTTCCTCCGTGGCGAACTAGCTATTCCCTGTTCATTTTATTTCATCCGATGAGTGGTTTGGGTAGTTGGGTGGTTTGGATAGTTAAGGTTGATTTCTGTATACATCTTGAAGGGATCATGTTCCATGTCATCTTGCGTATTGTTGGCTTTATTAGAGGATAGTAAATGTATTTTATGAGCCAAGACTGCTGACAATCTTCTCCTTATAGTTTTTGTATATCAAAGGTTTTATATAGTCTTAGAAAACCATTGCTTTACGCAATTGATGTCACTTGTCTGCAATTCCTGTATATTGGAATGTAGTATGCACTGTATAGGGTTCGTGACCTAGTTGTTGTCTGACTATGGCTGAATGTTTGTTGTACAATCCTACAAACCTTTAGTTCAAAAGCAATATATTTTTACAAATAATAGAGATTCATTCTATATTGAACTTGAACTCTACTTTATTTGGAAATTCAAGTGTTGTTGGAGACTAATACTCAATCAACCCCTTATTATCTTCAGGGATGACCATGTCAATGAATGCTTGTACTTCAGAACTTTTATTGTTGATCTTCACGATGATTTCTGGCAATTGTTTGGACAACTTCTCCATTATCGCATGATTTTACAAGGGCTGCTCGGGACTGAATTGTCTCACATACTATTTAACAAGTGAAATCTACTGACAAGGGCAACACTGGCAACAACATGATTCTTTTCAACCAAAGCTTCTTTAAGATATCTATCAATTTGACCCAACAAGGTCCCATACATAATTCTGCATAAAACTCTTATCACACTGGCCTGATACATATGAATTTGTCACAATAATAACTTGATAGGCAGAAGGAGAAAGTTACTTGATGATAAAAAAAAAAAACATTCTCCTCAAGCCGAGCTGGGCAAGTGCCATGGCTGTCAATCAATGATGACAAGTGTATTTCGTTTTCTTCCTCAAGTGAATGGTAATTCTTGCCGACTTGGTGAATTCTCTTTGATGTATGGTAAGAATACTCCAACCAAAGGTACTGCTCCCAAGCTATATAGACATCTCTCTTTTGAAAACGATGGAAAATAATGTCTGCATCTTGGAGGTACTCAGGACACCCCAAAGGAAGGAATGCAAACTTCTATTTAGAAAATTCTTCATGAGAAACCTGTAACTTCTTCTTGATTCGTTTTTTAACCTCTATCATAAGTTTTTCGACGCCCAAGGCATTTCTAGAGGGTTTCCTGGTGTTAAAGAGATTTCTTTTTGTACCAATAACAGTACCTGCACTCTTCATGGCGATGCATTTAATATGTCTGTGTTAGTTTCACTTCTCCTTTAAAACTGAGGTGGCTTGTGAGAAGAGGTCCGCTTTCATTCCATTAAAACTCAAGTTTTTCTCTTACGGGATTTATCCAACCCAGACTCTGTCGATTTTCATCCAATAGATATATTGTATTATATATTTCTCTCTGTATGGGATTCTTCCTGGGGCATGAGAGGAGTAAACGGTTTCCATTTTAGCTATTCTTAAACTTTTTATTCCACCAATACAGTCATAAACCCGATTTTCAAATCATACATCAAACTATTGGTAATGAAGTCCCTTTTGCTGCCATCATTCCACCGAACATAGTCATGCTGACCACAAGAAGAGGGCTTCTATGGAAATATATATTTTTACT
>ML778436.1:1513052-1524823 GCA_009831015.1 Picea engelmannii | reverse complement strand
GGCCTCTTCATATGTTAACTCCTTCGTCCATCCAGACTGCATGGCCGTGACTGCACCGTCGCCTGTGCATTCGTACATTCCATAGAATACAGTCCTGCCAATATGAAAAAACTAGGTTAATTATGTAACAGTGAGGAAAGGGAATTGTATCTACTATGGGAATTATATTCAGTGTTGTGTTGATGTGTGTGAAATAATAGTGGAACAAGCTTATTTTGTAACTGAATGAATTACTTTTATCCCTAAATCTTTGCAATACCTTTTACGGAAGGGATAGCCAAAATCTGACCAGGCTTTAGGATCAAGAGCCGACTCCAATACAGAGCGCACATAAACCACACGAGAGAAATTACCCCATGCGCGCCCAAGGTATGGACGACCTTCGCTCGTAATCCTGCATCCCACGAATGCAAACCCAGTTGGCTCGTTGGCTTCTTCACGGTTTTGGGCAGTAAGGGCGCCTGCTCTGCCCAGGGCGTGCAAATGGCATTGCTGAAGAAATGCCAATGTAATTGCCCATGAACACGAACATAGAAGATTAGAAAACTCTCAGGTTCATATATAATAAGATCTTGCAGACAAAGGGAAGAATACAGAAACAAAAATAAAATATTACCTCATATAGGGACCTCCCATTTCCAAAAATAAAATCTACTGAACCCCGTATTGTGCAGTTGAGAAAAAAGTGTCTCCCTTCATGGTCGTAAAGGGTATCTTGATGACCATAAAACCCACAACTCAGAAATATGGCCCTGTCTCCAGATATCCTGAGTGCAACAGCCTGTCTGTAGAGAGCATCTTCTGGGAACCTTGCTGCGTTCTGCCAAAACGAAATAGATCAGATCTTCTTGATAAATTTTTCTACAAGAATTTTCACTGTTCTAGCCCAGTATGATGCCAATTCAAAAATTACAGTGAAAATCCAGAACAGAAATACCTCAAAAGACATATTGGCTGCAGAAAAGTCGTCAGAATTTACAGCAACCGATGCACTGAGAAGGGTACCCAATTTTTCCCCAGATTTATCCACATCGTAGGCCTTGTCGTGCCATCTGATAATGGTGGACCGCTTGCCCTCACCCTGGAATGTGATGAACGGCTTGTTCTTTGGGATTGTGACTTTTTCCCTGAATCATATTAATCCCCACACACTATAATTCATCTCTACTATATTATGAACACTTCAAAAATCCAATTACACAGCAATTGATTAATGTATCATCATAATCTAAATCCCCACACACTATAATTCATCTCTATATAAACTCTTCAGAAATCTAATTATTCAGCAATTGATTAATATATCATCATATGTGTTCCTGAAACTTTTCAAGAATTCAATTAGATGGAACAAGAAGTTCAATTAGATTTTGGGTCTTGCCTGTAAATGCCAGCACGAATGAAGATAACGACTCTCTGGGTATTGTTCTCCGGCACGAAATCGATTGCATCTTGCACGCGTTGAAAATCCCCCAGGCCTCCTTCTTGGGCAACGCTCAAGACTAGCACTGGTTGTGGGAGCCTAGCCCCTGTGGATGTACCATTAATGCCTTGTTCTTGTTGTTGGATATTCACCAAGTATGCAAGAGCAGGAGGGGTGCTCGAGTTTCTAATTGTCTGAAGCCACTGATCGTAGCGCCCTTTTGCTGCAACAATCTCTAGTTGTCTAGTGTTGCAGTTGTTGTTGTTGCACGTATCGTCGTCTTCAGGCTGAGGAGGAGAATTCGGGCTAGGAACGCTGGAATCGCTTGCATTTTCTTGAGTTGCTGCGACTACAAACAGAGTTGAAAAGGCAAGAACCCATATGCAGATACAGATTGAGATGGTTGTCATTCTCATTCTGACCTGATAATGTTGATGAGATTCAAAGAACAAGAAAATTGATGAAGGAACAAGAAAATTGAAGAAGGCAAGGAGGGATTGGATGATTTTATTTAGTTTCCAGAATTTAGTTTGAAGATGTTAAGCCTCAAATATGAAATCCGTTTTAGATCCAAACTGTCAACGGCCAACGGCTTGATATAGACGTTTCATTTCTTTGGCAAACGGCATTTTGATCTTTCGAAACATAAGAACGACGTCACAATGTTGAATGATTGAAAACATTATCGAAGGCTCTCATAACTCATATATAACATTTACACATTTTAAAATTTCTAATTTCAATTAAAATGTGTTTATGTAGTTACTACAAATGCATGCTACTATTTAAAAACCATATAATTAACCCAACCCAATAGGTTACAAACCCAACTCACCATTTAAAAGTAATTAACTCAAGAAGTTACAAATGCATGCTACAATAAAAATTTAACACATATTTATGTTGACCGGGTAGAATTCACCGGACAATAGTAAGGGGTACTCTTATTCATTGTTTGGTTTAGGAGACCCATCCGGAATTCGGCTCGGCTGTCGTTGCTATTTTTTTGAGGTTTTATCAGTTGTGGTCCGGTCTACCGATGGAGATGGATGGTGAATGAATATGCAATGCAAAGATGTAGATGAAGACTATGTATTGAAAGCAAACTAATCTATCGCTAATCTATCCTATCCTATCCTAGCTAGAAGCATGTTAAGGTAACTGGGTGAGCTGTAAATGAAACTAAACTCTACATAAAACCTCCACACAGGTAGTTGAAGTGAAAGTGCAGAATCAGAAACAAGTGCATACATACATATAACCAGAACAATCTAAGTTATATTTTTGCATACGTTAACAACTCAACGATTTTAGGACTTAAAGATATGAGAAAGAATAATCAAAACTATAGAATAACATAGAGTGCATAAGATCAGTCCATAGATAAACAAACATTCTTACAGTTCATGTGAATATCATACATCCCACTTGAAGTAGTTCACAACAAAGACAACTTCACACACAAGTTATTCTTTCTTGCATAAAATTGGCCTTGAGGGCTTCTCAATAGTCATTAACAAAGTATAAGTTTTTGAATTAGTTCATGGATTTATACAGTGCTTGAAGAGCCCCTACAAAATGTGAATCTTCCATTTTTATACAATAATTTGTAACTCATGAGTGACTCTTTGTATTCTTCTTTAAAGAAGTTGTTATAAAAACTATTTGGTTTCCTCTTTCCTAGTGACAAGTGTACAATAAAGACAAAACTGAAGTTGGTTGAGAAAAAAACAAAATGAGAGGCAGGCAATACCAATTTTTATTGTTATTTTGTCTTTATTCGAGAACTTTTTTCTCCTGAGGTATGTTGTCCACACTTCTAGATTATCATACAAAGATTTGATTCTATGGTAAGCTAGTTCTTCCAATGCTGCATTATGCATAGTTTTGCTATCTTCGAGGGTGCTCATATCTTTTAACAATGTTTCCATGAATGCTTGTATCATGGCATGCAATTTGATAGGCTATAGGAGATGCTGCTCTATCAGATCCGTGGTAATTGTTGTGGCTAATTCGATGACTGATATTCTATGATTTGTGTTATCGTGCACTTTGTCTACCAGTTCTTCCATGACCAGATTTTTATCAAGCTTGTCTAATTGGGATAGTCGACTGCTTTTAATTAACTCCTGCATGACCTTGTGTAGTTTAAAACATACAACCATTGATTTGGTGACTTCTTTATGTGCTCTTTGCCCTGCTTGTTGGAAACGATCCAGTGAATACATATCTGTCTTCCTCTCTAAGGTTGATGGTCGATATAGCTCAGTTGGTGTATCAGGATTCTCAACAATCCACCTGTCAATATCGCTGGTGCCTTCTTGGATCATGTTGAATTGAGTAAGTTTTGCTTGTATTTGACTATTTTTCTCTATGATTGTGGTAACTACTTGTTGGAAGAGGTGTAAGTGAGCATACATATCTATGATGGCCTCTTCGATTTATTTCCTAACTTTCTCAACACCGACTTTGAAACTCTGCATACTTCTTTCATCAAATTTTACTCGCTGGAGCCTTTCTTCCAATTCCCTGATTCTTTCCTCTTTTTACCAATTTCGCTGGCACAACCTCCTAATATTGTCTTCGTTGGCGCTCATGAATGCAGTGCTAGCTGTGGCAATAGCTATGCGATTTTCTCTAACATCCCCTATTATAGGAACTTGTGTGAGGATCAAGATCGACATCCATTGAGTTGTTAGCACTTTCTTCACTTGTTCTTGCATGATCTTTCCAGTCTTGCTATCATAAGTGAAGCTTCTCATATTTAGGACTTCACTCGGTTGAAATGGGGCCCAGAGTCCTAGTCCTGGATTTCCGAATGGTGTCTCTATGTTGGTGTTCAATGTTGACACTTATTGGATATTAGTATCCATCAGTTGAGTGCCATCATCTCTCGTCTCAACACCTTTCTTTTGTTTCTCTTCATCATCTTCTTTCTCCGCCACTTCTTTGGCTTCCTTTTCTACAACTTCTCTTTCTTTTACTGCCACCTCTTTTCGCTCGATCTCCTTTTGTGCTACTGCTTTTGCTTCTGCCTCAGCTTTGTCTTTCTCTGCTTCAATCTTTCACTTTTTCTTGGAAGCATCATTCTTCTTCTTAGAGAATTTTTATTTATCTCTCCTTTTCTTGTATGTCTTGGCTTCCTCTTCTTTTGATGAAACTGAATGTATAGATACAAAAGGAGGGGATGAGCTCTCCACTGCTTTCTTTGTTGCTTTCCTTTTGGCTTCTTCTCTTGCCTTTCTTTCATCTGTGATTCTACCTATGGGTTGGCCTCGTCTGTTGAAGATAACATCATCATAAGTAAGTGCATTGTGATGCACCTCTTCTTCATCCCAGTTGTCTGTCATCTATTCCCATTGAAGGCCTATCTTGTTGCAATAATCTTTTATGACCCCTTTTGGGTCATGTCTCCTAAATCTTTCTTCTCCAAAGTGATAGGAAATTAGGGTATTCACTTCTTCCTCTGGTTGTTTGGTGTTTGAGAAAAAATATTTGCCGATGTAGAGAGGTAATGGTGGCCATATAGCCTTCTTGGCTCGATAGAGAGATCCTCCCACTCTGTGGATTACCGTTTGGTATGCTACTTCTTGGAGAACCAGCCTGTTTGGCATGAACCAAGGGAGAAGGTGAGGAGCTTTCATAGAACCATATATTCTAATGTAAGTACTATGTTCTAAGAGGAACCAATCCCCAATTCTCTTGATTATTGCACTTTCTTTGTATGTCATGCACAGAGGAGGCGTGCAAAATATGAACTCATATAAGGGAGCCATGAAATGTTTACACACTTTATGGTATTATGTCCAATATTTATGCTCCTAGAGCACTTTGCAATGGACGTGGATTGGTTGGTCTGAAGGTTTCCATCTCCATCCCATTTTTGGGTACCAATGAGCCACAGACACAATTTCCAAAAGATACGAGGACATGTGAAAACTACAGAAGGTCCCTGGTTGGGCTTTTGAGACAACTGTGATAACTTATGATAGATTGGTAGACAATATGTCACCCCAATTGAATGATGCTCCCTTGTTTGCGCAATAGTATATTAAAGGCAGGTATGGCAAAGAGAATTGGGACGCGTCTTTTTCTCCATAGAGTCGAGATAACATGACCATTGTGTAATGGTATGGATTCCTTAAGGTAGTTTTGGGGTAGCGTCCTTTAGGTCTGTGTTTGAACTGCTTGTCCAACTTGTACCACTTAGGGCACAATTCTTTGGCAGTGTGCTTGAAATCAACAAGCAGATTTTTTTCTAGATTCTTCATTCATTTTTCAATATGAGAATATTTCGCTAAGTCTCCAGGTTGGAAATATGTTATTGCCTCCCCTCTAGCATTGCATATGTGTCTACTTACCAGGTATATATGTTTTAGGATCGAAGATATTGCATCGACACATGGAAAAACAACAACTTGGGTTGCAACTTTGAATATCCTCGATTTTATGATACTTTTGAAGACTCTTAATTCATCCTTATCCTCGGCGTCGATGACATATTTTTGTTTTTTGAACATTTGGTATACCTCACCCCATTTGAGTGTTTCTCCTTATTTTTTTAGGACATTAGTGGTGTCATAAAAAATGACCCCGACTATCTTTGGTTCATCTTCAATCTGTTTTCCACTCCTAGAAGCTTTGATGACAATTGTCTTGTTGGCCACTTTACTTTTGGGAGACATGTTTGTACCTACAGAGTGATAAAAAAATATAATGTGAGAGAAAAGACTATAACTAATCTATGCTTTTGAAAATAATTTGTTTAATTCTTTCATAGTCCATACTTGAGGGATAACTGGTGCTAATGCTGGGTGGAAAGTCATCATCGTAAGACAAAACTGTAATAGTAGGCATGGTGAGCAATCTGGTGAATATTGGGGAAGAAACTGGCTCAAAACGTGCCCAAAAGGTAAAATCAGAGGATTTGATGTTAACTCCTTCGATGTAAATCAAAGGAGTTGTTAACAAGTGCTCTGATGACTGTCGGGGGAGTTGGTGTCAAGGGCTTCGAAACATCAACAAAGTTTCTGAGAAGTTTTCCGAGCTAAATAAAATCGGCGAAGTTGAGATCAAATCCTCTGATGTGAATCAAAGGAGTTGTTAGCAAGTGTTACGATGTACATCACAAAGGTTAGTTTGAAAGTCTTTGATATCTCATCGACAAAGCTTCGGGTAACTTCTCTGATCTCATTAAAGGAGTTAATGCAAACTCCTCCGACCCGATCATATGAGTTAAGGGGGGTTTACCCTAACTATGCCGACAATGATGGTGTTAAGACGAGTATTTGCATGGTGTTTGACAGTAAGTCCCGTCGTATTGATTTAAACAAGGCCCATAAACAGAGCTTGAATTGAAGGGTTTAAGTTTTTGCAAATAACTTGTCAAGTAAGGTCGAGTTTGTTTTTATTTCGCATCGATGTGCCAGACTCGAGGGAAAATGTTTAGGGCTTACAACGAATGAAGGTATCACAGGTAGCAATAACAGGTCTAAAATGCGACAAGGTACTCTTGAGCGATTTGTCTTGGGAATTGTTTCGTGATAGCTGAAAATATTGACAGAGGACAGTGTAGGGTTATGGTGGTAGGGATGTAGAGAGGATAGTTAGAAAGGTCATGGGGGGCCTTGGATCCTCAGGTGGCATAAAATAATAGAGATAACCCTAGCCTTAAACGAAAACCTTAACAAAAATGCAAAAGGATAGATTGAGGGCTTACCTGGACATTTTAGGGACACATGGAAGGTTGTGATTGGTTGACGATGCCTTGGCTAGGACTCGATGCACTCTTTCTTGGGGGTTACCTTCTTCTCCTTAGCATTTGGTGGGATAGCGAGAATAGGGGGAGAAACATATTTATAAGTTAGGTTCGGTCGAAATTGAATGCGGGTAGGTGTTATTTAAAATCAACGGAGTTGAGGATAAGTCCTTCGATGTACATCAGAGAACTTAGAATGAAGTGTGCTGGTTCTGTCGGAGCGAACAAAGGAAAATCCTCCGATGAAATTGGAAGAGTTGTTGTTAACTCCTCTGATTTCATTGGAGGAGTTGCAAGCAACTTGGGTGATGGGAAAGCTCATCGGAGAAAAGAGTGCGAACTCTCTTAAATATTATCGATGGAGTTGAAGGTAACTTCTTCGATGTACATCGAAGGAGTTCTGATTAACTTTGCCAAAAAAAAATTAAGACTTGTTTTGGAAGAATTTTTTAATTTTTTCCTTTTTGAGAGATGTAAATTGAGGGAAGGGAAAATTGAAGGATGAGTTAGAGAGCTAAGTATGAAGCTACTCGATGATCTTATCAAATTCAAAATATGTAAGGGGCTCCATTTCTTGAAAGAAATTTATAAATGGATTACAAGGAAAATGGAGGGTTGTAGTGCCTGGCACAACAAGTTCATAGAAACACTTCCTAAATTCATTTATAAACAAAACTTATGTAACACAACATTGAACTTACCATCATAACATAATTTATAAAATTAAGTTATAAAATGTAAAATAAGATGTTACACTTATATTTTAATGAAATTGATAAAATAAATTGCCTGTATAAGAACAATTCATTGCCCAAACACAGGAAATTTACCCTTTAAACATAGGAATCCAATGCAAATGTCACTCACAATCTAGACTACAAGGTCATCGGGGGAAAAAATCAACAACATGCTTATAGCTCACTCAACCCAACCCATTTCCCTCACAACTTAGCTACTCTATACACTACAACACATTTTGGAAATGCCATCCACCCATTGATACCCAACCCATTCCTCTCACAAATTAGCTACTCTACTGTTACGGGGAAAATCTCTTTATGGCTAGGGGAAAACCACAACAGAAGGAACGACACCCAGAAATCGACTCTAATATCCAGTATGCTATATAAATGAAATGAAAACAAGAGAAGGCTAGAAGCCTACCTTGTCTGAATGTCCGAAGAAGACCACCGTTGAACACACAACCCAAAGCTTTACACCTGCAACTTGTCTTCAAAAACCAAGATACACAAGCATGTGGTAATGATATATAATGTTAGCATATAAATCAACATAATCCATTAACATGCATAACAAATACGCCCATGGAAAGTAGTATAAATATTTGTAAGATATTAATTGGATGAGAAGAGAGTATTTCTATTAATTTAATCAACAGAAGTACATATGTGACAAAATTCTGTAATGACACATATCGGAACTGAGAAACTAAGTCCCTCCAGCTGGGCCTCCACCACTTCAATCCTCCACAAAGGAAAACTCACAAGTAGGAGTCAATGAAGTTCTCCAACACAAGATAGGAAGAGCTTGGGGGATGAACACAAGAAGTTCAGACTTTTAAGGACAAAGGGATGCAAACTCAATTGAGGTGAAATTTATCTAGAGTATCTTTGCTCTCAATATGATAATGAATTGTCTCTCTTCAAGGCTCAAATATGGATTAATTTATAGCCTCCAAATGGAATTGAAGAGTCGAGTTGGAGCATTTCTAATATATGGAAGGTCAAGGATCATGGATCTCATGACATGGCATGGAGACCCGACACAATTTTAATTTTTTGAGTGCCAAACCCGATGTACGCATGCGATAATGGAGCAACCCACGTATGTACGCGAGCTGTATAACTGTGAGGTCACGTACAAGTATAAAAGTATGAATTTTTAGCTCTGGAGTGGACCAAAAGGGGAAAATGAAGTTTGCATAGGGAAATGGAATGCCATTAGAGAAAGATGCATGGAGTGTGGAAAAATCTGCTATAAAAGATGCTCCCTAATGTGTGAGGTCGGAGGAGTATCTGCGATAGACGAAATGCATTATAATTCCCAGAAGTAGAGTAATGAAGAATCAAATGGAAGTACTAGTTACTCATGAGAATATTAAAATCCATATTGACTTTGTACACATGGCTACTAATCTGAATTACATCGCAGATAAATGTGGAGATATATTAGATAGTTGTTCATGTCCATGAAGATGAAATACAAAGTGGAAATATGCCATAGGATGTCATAGTCACTCATCCAGATTTATGTAGGAACATAATGAAATACATAAATACACATAAACATAGAGATGCAACGGAAATAAGACTTCATTTCATTAATAACAAATGACTGAAATATGCTTACAGACAAAATGGAATAAACTAGCTAGGGCGCTGGTAGCTTATCTCTGAGAAGAGATGTGGCGGCTACTGGCCTCTGAACTCTATTACAATGAGGCTCCAAGGCCTATTATTATTGAGAAACAATGGAAAACCATAAACATCCAAAGACCTAACCCTAGGAGATGAAACGCCAAGACTATGGGCCACGTTTGGGTAAGTTGGAACATCAACTTCCCGGGGACGTAACTTTGGCATACGATCCGTTTGACGCATTCCATACCTCGTTAGAAAGATATATCCGAGGAATACAACTTTTGGGCGAGAAACATTTATTTATTATCCATGTTTCTCCCCGTTTTCCCAAAAAACGTCGTTTAAGGCCTCAAAACGGCTCCAGAAGTTTAGGACCCGAAAAACTGCTAAAAATAGTAAACTGTGCGGAAACTGAAAAACTGAAAGAAGCAATAGTGGGGGTCCAAGTGGAATAGGTGGGTGGCCACCAATATCCACCTGGACCATTCCTCCCCCCTTAGGAAGCAATGGTCCCCATTGCGTTGAGTTCCTCCATGAGATGAGGAAACTTCTACTGAACTTGGTCCCTGGTGAGCCACTTGCCTTGGTGAAGGAGTTGGCCTGCTTTGACAACTCGATATATTGGTATCCTTTGTTTTCGGGTGTGCTTGATCTATGCATCCATGATATGATCAGTTCTGGCTTGTTACATGCAGTCTGGATTTAACTCTGTTCGTGTGAGTTGTTCTTCCATGTCGGATGTGTCTAGTAGAGGTGGAAAGTAGGGCCAAAGGCGATCCACATTGAACACTGGGTGCAAACCAAGGAATGGTGGAATGCTGAGCTCAAAGGCATTTCCCCCTACAACCTTGGTGAGGGTGTAGGACCCATATCAGAGCGGATGAAGCTTGCGGTGGGGTCCAGCGAGGCGCTCCTTTTGCAAATGCAGCCACACTTTGTCGCCCACCTGGAAGTTGTGTGGCACCCGATGTTGATCATGTCGCTGCTTGTACTTAGCATTGGATCTGTCCAAGATGTCATGAACCTGTTGGCGGATGTGTTGAATGTGCTCAATGAAGCTGTTTTCCTTGTCAGCCTCAGATTGGACATGAGATGAATCTTCCTGAGTAGCCACAAATGGCATGGCTATGTCAATGGGACATAGTGGCTAGAATCCCAAGCCCACTTGAAAGGGGTTGTGGCTGGTTGAGCTATGGAGAGCCTGGTTGTAGCTGTGTTGTATATAGGGGAGGCTCTCATCCCATGTGCGTGGATTCTTTGAATTGTACATGCACAAAATGTGTACGATCATCTGGTTGACGACCTCTGTCTGGCCATTAGTGTGCAGATGGAAAGCTATGGACTTGGTGAGCTTGGTGTCCAGCATCGACCAGAGGCTGGACCAAAATGTACTAAGGAAACTACTGTCCCGATATGATATGATAGACTGTGGGATCCCAAAGTGTACCCACACTCATTCAAAGAAGAGTTTAGCAGTGGCTTCTGCTGTGATATTCTTCTTGCAGGCCATCATAATGGACATCTTCGAGAATCGGTCGACGAACACAAAAACACACTCATTGCCATGCTTAGTAGAAGGAAGGCCCGACATGTAATCCATAGAGATGGATTCCCAAGGTCGACTGGGGGTAGGAAGCGGAGTATAGAGGCCTTGCTTCTTGATGGTCGGTTTGGCAATGGCGCAAGCAATGTAGGACTTGATGTACTTCCCGACATCTTGTCAAAGGTTTGGCCAATAGAAATACTTTTGCAGTACTGCCATGGTTTTATCGACCCCAAAATGCCCAAAGACCCGACTGTAGTGTGCCTCCCAAATCATCTTGGCACGCTCACTTGAAGGAACACAAAGGTGTCCTAGGTGACAAAGCAGGGCATCCTGGAGGTGAAAATTGGGAACTTGTTTACCCTCCAAGAGTGTATTGTATGTGTGGTCGAATTCTGGATCACTTGTGTAGAGAAGCGGCCAATCGGAAGTCTCGTTCCCACAAGAGTTGAGCACAGTGGTTAGCACCACGATGGGTGGTCGACTGAGGCAGTCTACAACATTATTGGTCCTGCCTTTTTTTCACTTAATGTTCAAATGAAACTGTTGCAGGTATGTGGACCACTTCTGATGGCGATCGTTCTGCAACTTCCCTTGTGTCTGTATGAACTGCAGGGGTCGATGGTCTGTGTGGATGACCGTTTCCTTTCCCAAAATGTAATGCTT
>ML778436.1:1488692-1512486 GCA_009831015.1 Picea engelmannii | reverse complement strand
TCAACCTGAAAGGCATGACCAACCATTCGAAAAGGCCCTCCTTGGATTTGAATGCAGTCTTCCACACATCAGAGGGTTCGATTGGTACCTGGTGATACCCAGAATTCAAGTCAATCTTGCTGAAATATTTCTCCCCCTTGAGTTGGTCCAGAAGGTCATCAATCTGTGGGATCAGGTACCTTTTTCAGACAGTGATCTTGTTCAGTTCCTGATAGTCAATGCAGAGTCTCCAAGTCCCATCCTTTTTCTGCACCAACACGATTGGGCTCCCACAGGGTGATGAACTCGGCTAGATGTGACCTTTCTGCAATAGCTCCTAAATCTGCCTCTTGATTTCATCATTCTCCAAAACAGAGTGCCGATAGATGGGTCCATTGGGCAGCGGTGCACCTGGGGTCAGATCGATGGGGTGCTTGACCTAGTAGTGTAGAGGCACCCCTACGGAGGAGGTGAAGATGTCCTCATACTCCTCCATGACCTTATCCATCTATTTTTTTCGTGTAGCGGGGCCCTGTCTGGAGGTCATGGCCACAGTCTTCCTCTTTCCCTGAGGGTGGATCATCAGGAAAACAAATTTCCTGGTTTTGGAAACGAGCTTACTGCATTGTTTTGCAGTAACCAAAGAGATGGTGGTAGGCAGTGCTATCTCTGGTATCCTGTACAACTTATTGCCCAAAGTGATAGTAACAATACGAGGCTTGGACTCATACACAGCATGTCGCTTCCACAAGTACGGTTGGCCTAATAATACATTAGAAACATCAAGAGGAGCAATGTTACATAATACCTCATCCATGAAGGGATTGATGTTGTAGGGAAGGCGACATTGTTGACTGACGCGGAGGTCTTGTCCTTGGTGCAACCACCCAATGGAGTATGGTTGTGGGTGTGCTGTGGTCGGCAAGCCCAGCCACTTCACGACCTCTACCGAGATGAGGTTCTTCTAGCTCCCGTTGTCGACAATGAAATGCAACGGGGAACCCTTCACCCACATCTTGGAATGGAAGAGACGCTCCACCTCCTATGGATCTTCTGGTTCCTCCTTCTATATCTTCACGGTGGCAACGGTGGCGTTGGGCTCTGCATCGATAATCTGCTTCCCCCTGTCATTCCCCTTGCCAGGTTCTGATTCAGAGTCGGAGCATGCATCTGATTCATAAGCCTTCAACTCGGCTACCAATGATTGCTTGGCCCGACACTCACTTTTGTTGTGAGTGGAGCTCTTATGGAACTCACACCACTTCCCCGTGTCCTATTTTGGCTTCATGGTGTTGTTCTTTGCTTATGGCTTTGGTGGGTTGTCCTAGGTTTCCCCACCTTGGCTTAGTCCTTTGTTCTGCGGTTTGGGGGTACCTTTCCCTTGCTTCTGATTTGTAGACCCAACGTCTCGCTTCTTCTGTTTGAAATTTTGCTCAATCTTGGCAGCATATCGGTATGCCACACCAAGCGAGGAGATGTCGAGGAACTCCATTTCCTACGGAATGTATCTGTGCAGACAACTGCGGTACTTTAACACTAAATGTTTCTCTGAATCTTTGATACCCAACTTTGTGCGTAGGGTATGAAACATATTCGTCATCTCATGCACATGTTGGTCGCTCTGCTGCCGCAGCGTAGTCCATTGTATGTATTTGTCCTCATAGCTCCCCACGGGATAATATTGTTCCTTGATGGCGTCTCGAAAATAATTCCAAGTGGATGTGGCCGAGAACATAGAGGGTTCTCCCTCGCCCTGTTGCTCCGAGTAGGTTTCCCACCAGTCCTTGACATGGGGGGCGGATTTGAGGAGTGCGAAAATAATCTTTTCTCGATCGGAAAAGTCATAAATCGAGAAATATACTTCTAACAGATTCAACCATCTATCTACGACATCTGCATCTATTTGTCCCTCAAATATGGGAATGTCAAAGTTTACTTATACCTTAAAAGGAGTGGTGCCTCTAGAGTGGCTGTTGGATGTCGATGCACCGCCAGTGGGACTTCGTTGAAGAATCTGGGCAAAGTTGTCCATCATCGCGTTCCTTTGTTTCTTGAGGGCCTCCTCGAGCAACATTTTGATACAATCTCCTGCTCCCTCAGCTTTCTTTTCTTCCCCCATGGATGGTCGTTGGGGTTTGTGAGGCTGATCTTGCAAAGGTTCAACCAGATCGAGCCCCAACTCCTTATACCCCGACCTCATTGGGGACATGCAAAGGAGGATTGAGAATGAGAAGACTGCTCTGATACCACTGATCCAGATTTATGTAGGAACACAATGAAATACATAAATACACATAAACGCAGAGATGCAGCGGAAATAAGACTTCATTTCATTAATAACAAATGACTGAAATATGCTTACAGACAAAATGGAAATAAACTAGCTAGGGCGCTGGTAGCTTATCTTTTAGAAGAGATGTGGTGGCTACTGGCCTCTGAACTCTATTACAATGAGGATCCAAGGCCTATTATTATTGAGAAACAATGTAAAACCCTAAACATCCAAATACCTAACCCTAGGAGATGAAACACCAAGACTATGGGCCCCGTTTGGGTAAGTTGGTACATCAAATTCTCGGGGACGTAACTTTGGCATACGATCTCCGTTTGATGCGTTCCATACCTCGTTAGAAATATCTATCCGAGGACTACAACTTTTAGGTGAGAAACATTGATCTACGACCCATGTTGCTCCCCGTTTTCCCAAAAAACATCGTTTAAGGCCTCAAAAGGGCTTCGGAAGTTCAGGACCCGAAAAACTATTAAAAATAGTAAACTGTGCGGAAATTGAAAAACTGAAAGAAGCAATGGTGGGGGTCCAAGTGGAATAGGTGGGTGGCCACCAATATCCACCTGTATCAGTCACGAAAAAGACACAGTGGAGCCGAGTCTCAAAATCAACCGAAGATATCTGTATACAATGGAGTACAATCTTATCTTCCATGATCACTAAAGTCATATAGGTACTTGTCCAATGAAAGACAACAACATATATGGGATGTTGCTACTGTACCTATGGGTTGGCCTCGTCTTTTGAAGATAACATCATCATAAGTAAGTGCATTGTGATGCACCTCTTCTTCATCCCAATTGTCTGTCTCGTATTCCCATTGAAGGCCTATCTTGTTGCAATAATCTTTTATGACCCCTTTTGGGTCATGTCTCCTAAATATTTCTTCTCCAAAGTGATAGGAAATTAAGGTATTCACTTCTTCCTCTAGTTGTTTGGTGTTTGAGAAAAATTATTTGCAGATGTAGAGAGGTAATGGTGGCCATATAGCCTTCTTGGCTCGATAGAGAGCTCCTCCCACTCTGTGGATTACCGTTTGGTATGCTACTTCTTGGAGAACCAACCTGTTTGGCATGAACCAAGGGAGAAGGTGAGGAGATTTCATAGAACCATGTATTCTAATGTAAGTACTATGTTCTAAGAGGAACCAATCCCTAATTCTCCTGATTATTGCACTTTCTTTGTATGTCATGCACAAAGGAGGTGTGCACAATATGAACTCATATAAGGGAGCCATGAAATGTTTACACACTTTCTGGTATTATGTCTAGTATTTAAGCTCCCAAAGCACTTTGCAATGGACGTGGATTGGTTGGTCTGAAGGTTTCCACCTCCATCCCATTTTTGGGTACCAATGAGCCACAAACACAATGTCCAAAAGATACGAGGACATGTGAAAACTACGGAAGGTCCCTGGTTGGGATTCTAAGACAACTGTGATAACTTATGATAGATTGGTAGACAATATGTCACCCCAATTGAATGATGCTCCCTTGTTTGCGCAGTAGTAGATTAAAGGAAGGTACGACAAAGAGAATTGGGACGCGTCTTGTTCTCGATAGAGTCGAGATAACATGACCACTGTGTAATGGTATGGCTTCCTTAAGGTAGTTTTGGGGTAGCCTCATTTAGGTCTGTGTTTGAACTGCTTGTCCAACTTGTACTACTTGGAGCACAATTCTTTGGCAGTTTCCTTGAAATCAACAAGCAGATTTTTTTCTAGATTCTTCATTCATTTTTCAATATGATTGTATTTCGCTAAGTCTCCAGGATGAAAATATGTTATTGGCTCCCTTATAGCATTGCATATGTGTCTATTTACCAGGTCTATATGTTTTAGGAACTAAGATATTGCATCGACACATGGAAAAACAACAACTCGGGTTGCAACTTTGAATATCCCCGATTTTATGATATTTTTGAAGACTCTTAATTCATCCTTATCCTCGGCGTCGACGAAATATTTTTGTTTCTTGAACATTTGGTATACCTTGTCTCATTTGAGTGTTTCTCCTTATTTTTCTAGGACACCAGTGGTGTCATAAAAAATGACCTTAACTATCTTTGGTTCATCTTCAATCTGTTTTCCACTCCCAGAAGCTTCGATGACAATTATCTTGTTGGCCACTTTAATTTTGGGAGACATGTTTGTACATGTAGAGTGATAAACAAAGATAATGTGAGAGAAAAGACTATAACTAATCTATGCTTTTGAAAATAATTTGTTTAATTCTTTCATAGTCCATACTTGAGGGATCACTGGTGCTAATGATGGGTGCAAAGTCATCATCGGAAGACAAAAGTGTAATAGTAGGCATGGTGAGGAATCCAGTGAAGATTGGGGAATAAACTGATTCAAAACGTGCCCAGAAGGTAAAATCAGAGGATTTGATGTTAACTCCTTCGATGTAAATCAAAGGAGTTGTTAACAAGTGCTCCGATGACTATCAAGGGAGTTGGTTTCAAGGGCTCCGAAACATCAACATAGTTGCTGAGAAGTTTTCCGAGCTAAATAAAATCGGTGAAGTTGAGATCAAATCCTCTAATGTGAATCAAAGGAGTTGTTAGCAAGTGTTATGATGTACATCACCAAGGTTAATTTGAAAGTCTCTGATATGTCATCGGCGAAGTTTTGGGTAACTTCTCCGATCACATCAGAGGAATTTATACAAACTCCTCCGACCCGATCAGATGAGTTAAGGGGGGTTTACCCTAACTATGCCGACAATGATGGTGTTAAGACGAGTATTTGCATGGTGTTTGACACTAAGTCTCATCATATTGATTTAGACAAGGCCCATAAACATAGCTTGAATTGAAGGGTTTAAGTTTTTTCAAATAACTTGTCAAGTAAGGTCGAGTTTGTTGTTATTTCACATCGATGTGCCAGACTTGAGGGAAAATGTTTAGGGCTTACAACGAATGAAGGTATCACATGTAACAATAAAAGGTCTAAAATGTGGCAAGGTACTATTGAGTGATTTGTCTTTGGAAGTGTTTCGTGATAGCTGAAAATATTGACAGAGGACAGTGTAGGGTTATGGTGGTAGGGATGTAGAGAGGATATTTACAACAGTAATGGGGGCCCTTGGATCCCCAGGTGGCATAAAATAATAGAGATAACCCTAGCCTTAAGCAAAAACCCTAACAAAAATGCACAAAGATAGATTGAGGGCTTACCTGGACATTTTAGGGACACATGGAAGGTTGTGATTTGTTGACGATGCCTTGGCTAAGACTCGATGCACTCTTTCTTGGGGGTTACCTTCTTCTCCTTAGCATTTGGTTGGATAGCGAGAATAGGGGGAGAAACATATTTATAAGTTAGGGTCGGTCGAAATTGAATGCGGGTAGGTGTTTTTAAAATCGACAAAGTTGAGGATAAGTCCTTCGATGTACATCGAAGAACTTAGAACGAAGTGTGCTGGTTCTATTGGAGCGAACAAAGGAAAATACTCCAATGGAATTGGAAGAGTTGTTGTTAACTCCTCTGATTTCATTGGAGGAGTTGCAAGCAACTTGGGCGATGGGAAAGCTCATCGGAGAAAAGAGTGTGAACTCTATTAAATATTATTGATGGAGTTGAAGGAAACTTCTTCGATGTACATCGAAGGAGTTATGATTAACTTCGCCAAAAAAAAAATTAAGACTTGTTTTGGAAGAATTTTTTAAATGTTTCCTTTTTGAGAGATGTAAATTGAGGGAAGGGAAAATTGAAGGATGAGTTAGAGAGCTAAGTATGAAGCTACTCGATGATCTTATCAAAGTCAAAATATGTAAGGGGCTCCATTTCTTGAAAGGAATTTATAAATGGATTACAAGGAAAATGGAGGGTTGTAGTGCCTGGCACAACAAGTTCATAGAAACACTTCCTAAATTCATTTATAAACAAAACTTATGTAACACAACATTGAATTTACCATCATAATATAATTTATAAAATGTAAAATAAGATGTTACACTTATCTTTTAATGAAATTGATAAAATAAATTGCCTGTATAAGAACAATTCATTGCCCAAACATAGGAAATTTACCCTTCAAACATAGGAATCCAATGCAAATGCCACTCACAATCTAGACTACAAGGTCATCAGGGAAAAAAATCAACAACATGTTTATAGCTCACTCAACCCAACCCATTCCCCTCACAACTTAGCTAGTATATACACTACAACACATTTTGGAAATGTCATCCACCCATCGATACCCAACCCATTCCTCTCACAAATTAGCTACTCTATTGTTATGAGGAAAATCTCTTTATGGCTAGGGGAAAACCACAACAGACGGAACGACACCCAGAAATCAACTGTAATATCAAGTATGCTATATAAATGAAATGCTATCAAGAGAAGGCTAGAAGCCTACCTCGTCCGAACGTCCGAAGAAGACCACCGTTGAGCACACAACCCAAATATTTACACCTTCAAATTGTCTTCAACAACCAAGATACACAAGCATGTGGAAATGATATATAATGTTAGCATATAAATCAACATAATCCATTAACATGCATAACAAATACACCCATGGAAAGTAGTATAAATATTTGTAAGATATTAATTGGATGGGAAGAGAGTATTTCTATTAATTTAATCAATAGAAGTACATAGGTGACAAACCTCTGTAACAACACATATCAGAACTGAGAAACTAAGTCCCTCCAGCTGGGCCTTCACCACTTCAATCCTCCACAAAGGAAAACTCACAAGTAGGAGTCAATGAAGTTCTCCATCACAAGATAGGAAGAGCTTGGGGGATGAACACAAGACGTTCAGACTTTCAAGGACAAAGGGATGCAAACTCAATTGAGGTGAAATTTATCTAGAGTATCTTTGCTCTCAATATGATGATGAATTGTCTCTCTTCAAGGCTCAAATATGGCTCAATTTATAGCCTCCAAATGGAATTGAAGAGTTGAGTTGGAGCGTTTCCAATATTTGGAAGGTCAAGGATCATGGATCTCATGACATGGCATGGAAACCCGACACAATTTTAATTTTTTGAGTGCCAAACCCAATGTACGCATGTTTTAATGGAGTAACCCACGTATGTACACAAGCTGTATAACTGTGAGGTCATGTACATGTATTAAATTATGAATTTTTCGTTCTGGAGTGGACCAAAAGGGGAAAATGAAGTCTGTAGAGGGAAGTGGAATGCCATCAGAGAAATATGCATGGAGTGTGGAAAAATATGCTATAAAATATGCCCCCTAATGTGTGAGGTCGGAGGAGTATCTGTGATAGCCGAAATACATTATAATTCCTAGAAGTGGAGAAATGAAGAATCAACTGGAAGTACTAGTTACTCATGAGAATATTAAAATCCATATTGACTTTGTACACATGGCTGCTAATCTGAATTACACTGCAGATCAATGTGGATATATATTAATAGTTGTTCATGTCCATGAAGAGGCAATACACAGTGGAAATATGCCATAGTATGTCATAGTCACGAACAAGACATAGTGGAGTCCAGTCTCAAAATCAATTGAAGATATATGTATACACTGGAGTACAATCTTATCTTCCATGATCACTAAAGTCATATAGGTACTTGTCCAATGAAAGACAACAACAGATATGAGATGATGCTACTATACCTGGAGGTCTTCTACACTATCCGCCGAAGGTGAAAGTCTACATTATGTGAATAGAGGAGTTAAAGTCAAACAAAATGAGACTTCGTTTAATTTCTGGTCATTAAGGTATACCGTTAACAAAAGCGAGACAACCCACTGATAATGAAATTAGGTGTCAAGGCACCAAGTACATTCAACAAGTACGAATAAGGGTGTTGAGTTCGAACACTTGAATAATCCATCGATCAGGAGACATTGATGTATTCCCAACTATTGATGGTGGGAGAACCTGCCACTGATGACTGCAAGCCTCTAGGTACTCATAGTACTCTAGATCTCGATTCCAGAATATATGAGCTAAAGTCAATGGAAGGAGACCTGTTGAAAGGAGAGCATTAAGGAATATCTCATCATCCTGCACGAGGTACAAAGCAATATCTTGACCATTAGGAGGAGCTTAGACGAATAGGATGTTCATGAACCAATGACCATGTGAGTCTCTCACATGCACCAGATGCAAGTAGTGCATGAAAGAGACCCTCTGAATAGCAACCAATGAGGAAAAATACTGACAAATGCGAGGAAACCACCAATAAGGATAATGGAATCCAAGACACTGCATGAATCCCAATGTGTGAATATATTTATTGCCGTCGAACATAAGGGGAACCCCCCAGTCAACGACCAGTGAGGAGATGTCATTTGCTGGGTTCGAGGTTACCTACCAATAATGAAAGTAGGCACAAGGTGCAAGGTAGGACAACAACTTCATGTGATTATGAGATATATTGATGATATGGATGACATGCAAAGTCAAGTGTTCTGAGGAATGAACGACACAAGATTTAAACTTCCTTTGACAAAGAGCACGAGACATATGGATAACTCAGGAAGCATAGACTTAACACTGATGAGTGACAAAAGTTGTGACGCAGGAGGCATCAACAAACTCTCCATAGGGACTGGAAGAATAACTAGTCGGAGGAGTAGACTCTAAGTAACGAGCTCATCTTCCTAAGGTCATGTTAAACCAAAACATTGGATGAAATGGATGCAAGAGTTTGTGCTCTGTTCAAAGACGACACGACTACTGTCGATAGGAGATAATATTCTTTTCTCACCCACCTTTTTTTAGTTTTTTCATAGCCAAATAAATGTTATGATACAGGAGAGAAAACAAATGTTGCAAGCAAGCAACTAGTTCCAAGCAGTGGAACATACCTATGCTCAATGCAAGGGAATGCATACAGGGCATGGACACTCAAGGGGATGTTTCCTCTACGAGTAAAGGGTATCAAGCTGCAAAGGATATATGAAAGGAACTACTTGGCTAGTGATGAGAATTGCTGGGGAAAGAGGCTTATAATGAGAAAGAGAGAGTCAACAATAGGCTCAATAATGCAAGCATGATAATGGGATGCAATTATCCTGCTGCCTCGGGAAACGTGTTGCATTTTTGCCTCGTTTCATGTTGCCTCGATTTCCGTGTCCATTGTTGAGCCTTTTTTTGACACATGGTTTTCTATTTCCAGTTAAGGAATTAGGGTTGTTGACTAATCCAGGTCATTGGGTTAGGGTTTTGGATGCCGCTGGCTCCTATATGTATATTGTATCTTTTATGTTCTTTTACTGAAAATCTGTTTGCAGTAAATATTGTACAAGGTTAAAATCTACATGTTTTATTGTAATGATTTATTGGTCCATTGTTATGCACAACAAAGGAGTGGAATATTCGAGCATAACAAAGGAAGACAAAGATCATGTAGCAATGAATCACATGCCACATTATCTATTGTACTCCATGGTGAAGCAATCTTTCTTTGCATCTTGCATTTTAACATGAAAGGAAAATAGCACAACACAAGGTTCATTTTCTTGCCTAGTTTTCCCACATTGGGTTTTTTAGCGTATGTCTTGTGTCTTGTGTTCAATGTGTTGATGGTGTGTTGGTTAAACATGTGTTTTCTCCTTAAAGGTCATAGGTTTCAATCCAAATGAGGGAAAGGTATGTACACCTTAGACTAATCAATGAAATCAATGTGTAAAGGAGGTCTCTTTTCCTACAAACAAAGAGTCTCATTAGTAAATTTGGCTTTTGACTTTTCTCTTATATTTTCAATTGATTTCAATATTTTGAATGATATGCTTCTCATATTACATTTTAATCATACACTCTTAGTAATTGCATTCCAAATTGTTACAAAGAGGATTACTTACACATGTGAAACTAATTAAAATCAAGAATATAGCTAAAAACTATACATATATCACAAAAAATTGTTGAACATGAATAAAATCAAAATTTTACATTTGTAGTTGCAAAATTAATTTAGATAATTGCAGAGTTTAATTGATATATTTTAGTAATAAAATTATAGTTTTATATTGTTTATTTACATGAATCAAAATATTATTATTTATCTCTTTTATTTTCATAATAATAAATTTCTTTATTTTTCATATATTATTTAAATATTTCAAATAATTTAGAATTCCCTTTTTAATAATTTATTGAGATGGATTAATTAAATTTCTAACAAATTAGTCCTACACAACAATATCATAAATATTCACTTTAAAATTAAAAAAATGATTTTTTTATTATGTACACTGTATAGAAAACCTAACATACAAAAAAAAAAAAAAAACCTAAATTTTAATCATCTATAACATTATAATGTTAAAGTAAAAGGACAGTTAAATTTAATTTGTTTTTATAAATTCTATTGTAATTTTAATATTTATAAAAATAAAAAATAAGTATATATATTATTTTATCAAATTTAATGTTTAATATAAATAAAACTGAATTTCCGAATAACTATTAAATGAATGATTCAGATTATTATAAATTATTAATTTATAATGTTAAAAAATATTTTGACATTTCTAAATAAATAATACAAATTATTATAAAATTAATTTATTTTATTAAAAAATATTTGACATTTGAAATGCCTTTCTTGAATTGCTTTGAAAATTATATAAGATTTGCTGAAGTGTTGACTCTCACTAACCGGCGAAAATGGTATCACAAATTAACATTAGGATATTATTTTCTCAAAAAATAAGAAAATTAAGTTGAACCTTCATTAAAAAATAAAACTGCTAAAATAACAAATTCGAATTAAAATATTATTTTCCTTAAAAAATTAAAGCAAATCGTTTTTAAAATAATTGAGCTTCGTGGATTGTTTATATATACCATCATCTGTTTTGACCTTCGTAGTAATGTGGGATATTTTAAAAGAGGGACAAAATATTTTTCATTCACACCGATGAAAACAAAGAAATATAAATATTATCTGTCATTTAGTATACAGTTTCATTTGCTTGCCAATCCAAATCTCCATTGGGAAGAGGATAGAGAACAGAATAATCCAGATCTAGACCCCAGAAAAAGAAAGATATTTGATATTTAATGTAAAGATGGATTTAAAAAATAAAAAATCTTGAGTACATTAAATAATAATTCTATGAAAACAGTATATACACTCAGGAGTCAGCTGTCAATTTCGGCAACAATGCGGTAATGAGAGTCTGCAGATTTTTTCTAAGGTAGAGCACGAAGAGCACGAGAGAGCGATATCGACTGTATATATACTGCAATGTAAGGCCGAAGCCAATATGAAGCATTGATGAAGCTCCGGTCCAGAAAAGGCCTGGCCTCTTCATATGTTAATTCCTTCGTCCATCCAGACTGCATAGCTGCGACTGCACCGTTGCCTGTGCATTCGTACATACCATGGAATGCAGTCCTGCAAATGTGAAAATAAAAAAAATGAGTTAATTATGTAACAGTGAGAGAAAGGGAGTTGTAGATACTATGAGAATTATATTCAGTGTTGTTGAGTTGATGTGTGAGAAATAATAGTGGAATAAGCTTATTTTATCATTGAATTTTTGCAATACCTTTGACGCAAGGGATAGTCAAAATCTGACCAGGCTTTAGGATCAAGAGCCGACTCCAACACAGAGCGCACATAAACAACACGAGAGAAATTACCCCATGCGCGCCCAAGGTATGGACGACCTTTGCTCGTAATCCTGCATCCCACGAATGCAAACCCAGTTGGCTTGTTGGCTTCTTCACGGTTTTGGGCAGTAAGGGCGCCTGCTCTGCCCAGGGCGTGCAAATGACATTGCTGAAGAAATGCCAATGTAATTACCCATGAACACGAACAGAGAAGATTAGAAAACTCTCAGGTTCATATATAATAAGATCTTGCAGACAAAGGGCAGAATACAGAAACAAAAATAAAATTTTACCTCATATAAGGACCTCCCATTTCCAAAAATAAAATCTACTGAACCCCGTATGGTGCAGTTGAGAAAAAAGTGTCTCCCTTCATGGTCGTAAAGAGTATCTTGATGACCATAAAACCCACAACTCAGAAATATGGCCCTGTCTCCAGATATCCTGAGTGCAACGGCCTGTTTGTAGAGAGCATCTTCTGGGAACCTTGCTGCGTTCTGCCAAAAGGAAATAGATCAGATCTTCTTGATAATTTTTTCTACAAGGATTTTCACTGTTCTAGCCCAGTATGATGCCAATTCAAAAATTACAGTGAAAATCTAGAACAGAAATACCTCAAAAGACATATTAGCTGCAGAGAAGTCGTCAGAATTTACAGCAACCGATGCACTGAGAAGGGTACCCAATTTTTCCCCAGATTTATCCACATCGTAGGCCTTGTCGTGCCATCTGATAATGGTGGACCGCTTGCCTTCACCCTGGAATGTGATGAACGGCTTGTTCTTTGGGATTGTGACTTTTTCCCTGAAACATATTAATCCCCACACACTGTAATTCATCTCTACTATATTATGAACACTTCAAAAATCCAATTACACAGCAATTGATTAATGTATCATCATAATCTAAATCCCCACACACTATAATTCATCTCTATATAAACTCCTCAGAAATCTAATTATTCAGCAATTGATTAATATATCATCATATGTGTTCCTGAAACTTTTCAAGAATTCAATTAGTTGGAACTAGAAATTCAATTAGATTTTGGGCCGTACCTGTAAATGCCAGCACGAATGAAGATAATAAATCTCTGGGTATTGTTCTCCGGCACGAAATCGACTGCATCTTGCACGCGCTGAAAATCTGCCAGGCCTCCTTGGGCAACGCTCAAGACTAGCACTGGGTGTGGGTGCCTAGCCCCTGTGGATGTACCATTAATGCCTTGTTCTTGTTGTTTGATATTCATCAAGTAAGCAAGAGGAGGAGGGGTGCTCGAGTTTCTAATTGTCTGAAGCCACTGATCGTAGCGCCCTTTTGCTGCAACAATTTCTAGTTGTCTAGTGCTGCACTTGTTGTTGTTGTTGCAGGTATCGTCGTCTTCAGGTTGAGGAGGAGAATTCGAGCTAGGAATGCTGGAATGACTTGCATTTCGTTGAATTGCAGCTGCGACTAGAAACGGAGTTGAAAAGACAAGAACCCATATAAATATACAGATTGAGATTGTTGTCATTCTCATTCTGACCTGCGAAAATTGATGAGATTCAAAGGACAAGAAATGTGATGAAGGCATGGAGGGATTGGCTGCTTTTATTTAGTTTGCAGAATTAAGCTGGATCTGTGAAATTCGTTTTAGCTCCAAACTCAGCATGGCAAGATGTTAAGCCTCAAATATGAAATCCGTTTTAGATCCAAACTGCCAACGGCTTGATATAGACGTTTCATTTCTTTCACAAACGACATTTTGATCTTTGTAAACATAAAAACGACGTCACAATGATGAATGATTGAAAAATTCATCGAAGGTTCTCATAACTCTTCTATAAAATTTACACATTTTTAATTTTTAATTTCAATTAAATGTGTTTATGTAGTTACTAAGAATGCATGCTACTGTTTAAAAACCAGGTAATTAACCCAATAGGTTACAAACCCAACCCACCATTTAAAAGTAATTAACTCAATCAGCTACAAATACAAGCCACACTAAAAATTTTTATTACCAAAACTTATGTAACACAATATTGAATTCACCATCATAACATAATTTATAAAATTAAGTTACAAAATGTAAAACAAGTTGAAACACTTATCTTTTAATGAAATTGATAAAAGAAATTGCCTACATAAAAGAAATTCACCATCCAAACATAGGCATCCAGTGCAAATGCCACCTCCAAGCCAGACTACAAGGTCATTGAGGCAAAGAAATCAACAACCTGCTTATAGCTCACTCAACCCAATTCATTGCCCTCACAACTTAGCTAGTCTATCCACTACAAGACATTCTAGTAATGTCATTCACTCATCAATACCCAACTCCTTGCTCTCACAACTTAGCTACTCTACTCATTATAACAAACTCCAGTGATGTCATCCACCCATTGATCAATTACAAACTCTCTTCCAATTGCCATACACAACACAACTTGGACTTTTTGCTTCTTTGCAATACATTCCATCGGGAATTCACTACCAGTGTGTGCTTGAGTGCATGAAGAAAGAGTTCACTAGTGAATTGCCTTCTAGGAAAGCCAAGTGGAGTAATTACTTAGCTCTAAAGAAGTTAATGAACACAAATAGCAAGTGGATAATGGTTTCTTAATTTGTCCACCCTCCAAGCTCACCTACAAATACTAAATTTCTCTTCCCAAATCTCTCTTCATTAAGGTGATTTTCAAATTTGAAATATGGAGATATTATGCAAAATGTAGCATGCGAACATAGAGGAAGATGAAGAGAATGATAATGAGAATGAGTGAAATCCCATGAGGTAGGAGAAAGGAAGGACTTTCACACTTTCCCAAGATTATTGTACTTCCCCTTACAAGTTTCCCATACTTCTTATTTATGTGAGTCTCGACTTTCTTTCACCCACATTTTTCATAACACTAATCATCATCATCATCATAAGTAATAATAATATTAATTAGGTTAATGAAAGGTCAAATGGCACACACCTATTCACCTCATTATAACATCATCATTATTTATCAATTTTAATAATCATTTATTATTCAATATATTTATATATGTTTGCATAATTCTTTTCTCATTCAGTATTAAACAACAATTTGTTTACTACATTTGGTATTAAATCCAACTCTTGGCCATTTTGTGGTTCTATGTTTTTTCCCTTTTCTGGACACTTTTTCTCACAAATTTTGTCCAAATTCCGGTTGGAAATTCATAAAATTGTAGATTTAAGTGGTTGAGATTCCATATTATGAGCTTTTTAGGGTGTTGAATGGATTTATGCATTCAAAAACACAATTTAAGCAATGTGAAACTCTGTTTTCACCAACAATTACGTTTCAAGATTTCAGTGATAATTATCGAGAAAGTAAAAAGCGTAGAACGTTTAAACTATGCCCCTTTCAAATCTTCAACCATCCATCATACATTATCACATCCATTGTAATTCCATACAAGCCTGTACATAAATGTACCACTACAATCCATACACTCAGACAATGCTATCATTTCTATATTCCCCATATTCTATCTATAGACAACCAACAATCGCTTCCGCTTCCGCCATATTACTGCTACAATTATTGTTAATGTGTATGTTTGCATGAAATTCTAACTCAATTGCCATTTTAATAACACTTGTACATCAATTTTTTTCCAAATGCCTTCAATAGTTGTGACATTCCATACATACTTTTTGTATGCCTTTTCCTCTAGTCACACACGTTCAAAAGTATTCTTAAATTTTTAAAATTCTTTTACTTGTCATTTTATCCCAAATCGGCTCACCTTCACCAAATCCATTTATCAAAATTTCAAGTTGACCTTAGATATAAAGTCAAAATTTAATAAGAATTTAATGCCCAACCTATATAAACCATATAATTAATAGGTAGCTTCAACAAAGAAAAAGGCCAACCCTAAGATGGTTAGCAATGATGAATTACATGTCTATGTTAATCAATGTATAGATGAAGTCAATTGTTTAAGACACTACCTCGGTAATAGAAGATTTGAAAAACAATGACAAGCCCTAATAAGAATGAGAAAGGACGATAAGGATGAAACATCAAAGATACTTAATGATTATAGTGAAAGGATTGACCAACTAACTGAAAGAGTAGATGTGTTATTTACGCAACCCTTAGTCCAAGAAATACAACCACCAAGCCTAGAATTGTTGAACACAAGTTACCAAAAATATTAAGATAACACATGTTATCTAAATAAAATCAAAATTAAGATACCTAAATATGATGGACTAGACAATAGAAAAATTATCATGTGGGTTAATAGTATCGATTGGATTTTTTCTATGAATTCACTTGCAAACAGATTAGAGAAGAAATCAGTGGCATCCTTATGATTAGAAGGAGATGCTTACTGATCCAAATTATTTCTGCACGAAATGAGAGGGGGGATATAACACAGAAATATACAGAGATATATCGGATATCCAATAATGTAACAGAGATATAACAGAGATATAACAATAAACACATATATACAATAATACACAATTTCTATTAATGAGTGAAATGTACAAAACTGTAGAAATATAGAGTGAAAGACTCGCTAGAATGGTGGCAACTTATCTCTAAGAAGAGATGTGACGATTACTCACATTCACAAGAAGATGATTACAATGAGGCTCTAAAGGCCTTTTTAACATAAATACAATCCAAAACCCTAACCTCGGAAGATGAAAAGCCAACAATTTTGTGGACCCTCTTTTGGGTAGTTTGGTGTATCAACTTCTCGAGGGCGTAACTTTGGCATACTATCTTCGTTTGGGGCGCATGATAGCTTGTTGGAAATGTATTGTTGAGGAGATTCATTTTGGGGGCTCAATCAAATCCTTTGGCGATCATTGAGGTGCTTGATCTCGAAAAAAATTCATTTAGGCCCTCAAAATGGCCTCGGAAGTTTAGGAACCGAAAACCTGCTAAAAATAGTAAGTTGTCAGAAGACTGTTTTGTGCCAGTTGGAATAGGTCGGTGGTCATCGATATCCACCTAGATCACTTACAATTGGTTCACATGGTGGTGCAAGGAAACTAGTGGTTTCTCATTTAATTGGAAAATGTTCACAAATAATCTTCTTAAAGGATTTCTTGATGATGAAGAATATGACATCTATAATAGATTCACCCATTTACAACAAACATGGATTATTAATGAATATACCCATGAATAGGAAGTCCTACCAACTAAATTTATTGATTTTACAACGATCGCGAAAAATATATATTTTGGGGTTCAAACCCCTTATCAGTGTTGAATTAATAAATAAATTAAAGAGATGAGGTGAATATGAATTCTCATTCCAGTAATTCTCCAAAATATTGATTACAACGATGTTCTTCCATTGCCAAAGTGCATAATGAAAATAATAACTATCCTTCCTTCTATTGTCTTGCACTGCTGGAGGAAGCAATCCCTTCAATTTATTTATCAATTCAACATTGATGAGGAAACTTGATAGAAAAAGCAATTAGTTGGTGTAGGGACATGACATAAAATAGAAATTCAATCCATTTTTGGCACTCTGATAAATCCCTCGACTTCATGATCCAAACAAAAGACTGATGGTTTTGGTGGTAACTCGGTTCGATAGAGCCAAAGGAAATATTCATCCTCAGAACTCTGAAATGATTTCTACTTTCGCGGAGCCATCACCACAAAGAAAGCGTTACAAATCCCATTACAAACTCAAACTTGATCTTGAAACAATGAAGAAGGCTTATGTGACATTCGTCCCATCCATTTCCATTTTCACTTTGCCCCTGGAACTGCATCAAATTCTTTCTGGCTTTCCCATTCACTCTTTCTTATGGTAACCTAAACAAAGTCAAGAGAGATACCTTTTGTATCCCCGAGGACTAACCATTGTAACAAATCCCATTGTCATGCATATCACTTATTTATGGTTTCAGTATTGAATCTTGGGAGAAGAAATGAGCCCTTCAAAATAAATGTATTGAAATTCTGAAGTTGGGGAGGTTTTCAGAGCAGGATGACGAAACAATGAAAATGTTCTTATCTTTATCGACTTGGGTTTTATCGAGGGAATTCTATCTAAAAAAGTACATAGATTTACCTTGGGACTAGGTGTGGGTTGTTAGCTCCACAGGACCACCATGCTCATGCAGGAATAGATGGTTGGGTTACACAAACACCCTTACAACTAGTGCTAGGTCAACAGGCTCTGGATCTTATTCTGGCTCATCAACTCGATCAATTGTGTTTTCCAACAAAGCTAGATACGAAGGTCAAAGTAATAGGAAAGGCAACAAAAGCACAAGCAAAGGCAACTAGTTACCCACCAATCTTAGTCGATGATCCAATTCCATATCAAGATCCATAACTAGCAAGTAGATATAGAGTCATAGCCAGCAACACCAAGAGAAAATCCAGGCACTGATACAGTACAAGATCGAGTAGTTGATCCAACCGGTGAAGTAGTTGAAAACCCCATAGCATATCCAATCCAGATTTTTATCTGCTTTAACGGGCCATGGCTATCGATTTGTATCTTGACTTGAATCATCAGTAATTGGGTCTAGGTAAACTAGGTCTGGATCGATATGGGTATCAATCTCAATCATCAGGAACTGGGTCTGAATCATTGATTGGAACCTACGGGTATGCCACTGATGAAGGTAGCTATGTTATTAGTGTTGCTACGTTTTAAGCTTCTTATTCAATTGTATCAACAGGTTATCCTACTGATGCTACTGGGTATTGATCTTGAATAAGGGATGTTTGGCAATATGGTGATGGTTAAGATGGATACAAGTATGAGTTTATATCCCTATCACTAAGGTTTGACTCCCTATCATGATCTCTATCTCTATCTGGGTATGGGTTTGAACCAACGGAATCACATAGATGATGTGTTGGTCCTGCTCATGTCTTTGTCTTTATTGTTGTTACCACTCCTGCTTTCTTTGACCCTAATACCAGACATGGATCCGATCGAAGGGAAGAAGCTACATGGTATGGGTTGTTGGACAACTGAGAGGGGGGTGAATCAATTGTTACCGTGCTTTAACAATTATGCTTCTTTTAAACTCTTTGTAGAAACACTGAATGATGATCACAATAATGCAGGGAAATAAAAAATGGCACATTCAACATCAGTCGCATATATGAGAAACACAGAGACATATATTTCCTGAAGAAACCCATACAGGGTAAAAACCTCTTTTTCTTTATATGATAAGTAATAGTTACATTCTTTACATTATCATACATATGAGCACCAAGTCATAATGAGGCCACAACCTCAGTTTTGCAAGCTGCTACTTGCTGAGAGCACCAACTCTCTGTTTTCTCTAGCACCCACTAGAAGAAAGCACCACCCCTGGTTTCTCTAGCACCAACTAGAAGGAACCACCAACTCCCTGGTTTCTCTAGCACCAACTAGAAGGAAGCACCAACTCCCTGAGTGTTTTCAGCACCAACTGGATGGAAGCACCAACTTCCAATCATACAGGCAACCAACCTGTATAACAGAGAACAATAGTTCTCCCTTACACCACCCTGCCACCCTGGTTTCTCTGGCTGCAACCAGATGGAAGCTACAACTCCCTGTGTTCAAGCACCCACTTGAACCTATGAGGACAACAATCCTCCCTAGCACCTCCCTTCCACCCTGAAATATAAATCTTTGCTACTGAAACTTATTACAGTGATATAATGTTCAAAAATGGCTTACCAGACTCATCAATGTTCTGCTGCATTTCGTTGCTCTGTCTGCCTCACTACCTTCCTGCACACATGACTTGTGTTGTCTGTTCTGCTTTTTATGCTCTGTGCACCATGTCCATTCACTGCACAGTTCCTCTTCTGTTCAATTCAGTTGTTGCACTCTCCTCCTTCTTCACACATGAATCACCTTTAACAACAACAACCACAACAACTCCAACAGCAACAACAAACACATCTCTTCTCTGTACCGTGTACTTATAGCTTCTGTGCAACTTGTGCATGGAATATTAGCCATTCCTCTGCATGCTCACACCGTGCCAATTTCCTCCACAACTCGAGTGCTCTGTCTGATCATCATCGTGACTCTTCAACTTCTCTGATCATTTTTCCACTCGTTCAACATCACTGTATGTTATGCTAAGATTCCTCAGCCTCTCTGGTAGTTGAGACTCTTCGTCTTCTCTGTGACAGTCGAGCTCACCTTCTTTGTTCCAGTTATAGGCTTCAATGCTCTTCCATCTGTCAATCGCCTGTATCAATAACCCTCAATCCACTGGAAGATGCCTTGAGACTCTTCATCTTCTTTGGCGATCACACTCAGTCCTCTTCGAGTCCTCTAACAGAGATCATCATTTGTTTTAGTTGTTACACCGAGAAGCGCAAAAGTAGCCCTTCAATCTTGTTCAACTTCACCTGAACCGTTGGATTAAGAATAAAGAATCTTGTGCCTGTTTCGCCATTTCGTAATTTGGCATTTCGGGATCCCTGTGGTGAAGCTTAGCACCTCTAGCTTCTTCCTCCATCTTCCATTGATGTACCCAATGGCTGTGACCACACGCTTATGCATAAAGCGCTTTCGCGATTTCGCATTTCGTGAATATGGAGATGAGGCATCTCGACTCTCCAAGTCGCGATCCCCGAAACCCCGAAATGGAGCTTATCTGAACTGACTCCTTCCCTTCTCGTGACCACCGACGGTGACCATAGGTTGTGCCAAAAGGCACTTCATATTTTGCGAGTTTCCACACCATGCTCCGTTGACTCCAAGTTAGCGAAATTCCAATCGCTTGCCACTTGTCCTATGATTCGACGGTTCAGATCTGATCTTGATTCAACAACTTAGATCATATCGTGATTTCGGCGTTCTTGTGGTTATGTTTCTTGCCTCTCCAAGTCGCGATTCACGAAACTCCGAAATGGATTCGGATCAACGATCCAGATCACACCTTGATCTGATGGCTACGATTAAATCACGATTTTCGCATATCGTTGTTCCTAATATGGAGGTTCTCGTCACTCCAAGTCGTGATAGGCGAAGCTCCGAGATGGAGCTCAGATCAACAATCCACGTTCTTGGTGATCCGATGGTCCTGATCTTTTCACGATCTCACATCTTGCTATTCCTTAGATGGAGATTCTCGTCACTCGAAGTCGCGATAGGTGAGACTCCGAGATGGAGCTCAGATCAACGGTCCTCGTTCTTGGTGATTTGGCGGTCCTGATCTTTTCGTGATCTCGCATGTCGCCGATCCTTAGATGGAGATTCTCCTCACTCCAATTCGTGATACCCGAAACTCCGAAATGGAGTCTTTGACTAGCTCTGATCTTTCACCACGCGTCTTCTTGATCAACGGTCCACGACTGTCCCCTATGGACGGTCAGGATTCCTTCACAGTTTTGGAGAGTTGGATGACTCTTGGACTTATCCGCCTTGCAGCTTCACCATATCCAATGACTATTGAGCCTTCGTAGATACCCCAGATCCTACAGCCCAGATCTTCTCGTGATTTCCCCGCTTCGCGATTTTGTCCACCTTCGCGATTTCACCACTTCTTGCACTTTAATGAACGTGAAGGTTCTCCCTGATCCAACAATGGTCGGACCTTGCGCTCGGATCTAATGCCAGAGATCTGTCCTCCATCTTTGCGCTCCTCCTGTCTGGATTTAGATATGACGGTCATCGGGAATTCTGAATGGGATCCAACGATCAATGTCGCTTCTTTGCTCGAGCTTATGCATCCTCCTTACTTAGAAGAATTTCTAAGTGTCAAAGGCCTCGACCTTTGATCCGCCTGAGATCCTGAGTATGCTATCTCTCTTGAGCTTTGGCAATGAGTTAACCTTGTCCCTGGTGCACACCTACGCACTGTGTGCGACTCTGTGCTAATCCCTCCCAAGCTTACTTTGTTCCTATTTTGCCATCGATGCACACTCTGATCCTGCCACCAATGACAAGCTCACTTTGCCTGTTAAATCTACCAACAATCCTCTGCACTATCTCTTCAGAACTTATCGAGCTTGCTATGCAGCATCTTCCTAAAATACTTTTGATGCCCGTCTGTTACATTCTTCATGTACTCATGCCATCCTCACTGAGGTACTTGCCATCAATGACAAGCATACGCTACATGTTAAACATTTGCCAACAATCTCCCCCTTTGGCATTGATGGCAACAAAGACACCCAGATTCTTTTCTCCCCCTTTGACATCAATGTCAAAGAGAACATGCTCCCCATGAGCTGTGGTAGTAATTTTAGGAGGTATCAGATATTAAGCCAACACAAAATCCCTCTGACGGGATGGACTCTCTTATTCGAGGCCTGCATATGTTTGTATCCAAGCCAGAGTCTTCTTTTTCTGATTCTTGGACCTGTTCATCTTCAACTTCCATTGTATCCTCTGTAGAATACCAAAAAAAAATAAAAAATTCTCACCTCTCTTACTCGGACTCCTTCATCAACCTTTTCTTCTCATGAGTGGATCACTCCCCCTATCACTGTTATCTCTCTACTTCTGACTCTTTTCCCCTTTTGTTCCTAAAGGTTAACTTTCCTTGACAAGGTCTTTCCTCTTGTTACTTCTACATGATGTCATGTATATCATTTTGTAAAACAAAATGTTATTGTTGAAGAGGCTGCTATCCCACTGACACTCTGCGTAATTGTTGCTTGTTACTATTCAAACAACCCTTGGATCTCCCCATTGATTCTTATCAATTTCTAATGCTGCATTTCATATTTCTTCCATGATGCATACAATCCAAGGTTTTTATCTCCATATTCAATCACAAGAGAAAACTACTACACCCATTCTCATACCTGTTTTTATTTCTCACAAATGAAGGACCTGTATTAGGTTTCTTAGGAGCACTGATTTCTACCTTGTTGAGTCCAATATTGGATTTGTCATTTGGTGATCTCTGGCTATCCAAGACCTTGTCTAGAGTCATGGAACTTCTCAATAACTTGATTTGGGTGTCTGCCTTCTCAACCTTCAAGACTTTTTCTTCCTGTTTATGACATAGTTCTTCTCCTACTTCATCCATGGGGTTAATGCTAAGTGAACATGCTTTTATTGTATCTGAATCTTCTTCTTTACTTGCAGGGGAGGACTCAATTTCAACATCATTAATTTTCTTTATACTTTTATTCACCACTTGTCCTGAGTTTATATTTACCTTACATTCTTTGGACGTGAGCACCTCTTCACTGCCTCTATCACATTTTTGACTTGTACTGAGAAAATTATGTTTCAGGCCATCCACAAGCAGAACGTACTGGGCATCTCCTTTGTCATTACTCAAACTCATCATCCCTCTATCCTTGATTTTACCTGGTTCATCATTTTCAAGGATCACATTTCCTGTTTTGCTTTTATTTATGGACAGTAGTTTATCCTTGTCTCTAGTCATGTGCTTGGAACATCCACTGTCTATATTCTCAGAGGCCTTTTGTTTTTGAGTTGAAAGTGTTTGACCACATTTTTCACTATCTTTTCTTTTCCATGTCCTGGGATTTCTATCTAAGAACTTTATCCTTGGGTCTGCTTTGTAATTCTTCAGATGGCAGTTTGCAGCTTTGTGGCTAAAGTTGTGACAGCTATAGCATTCAATCTCATTGTTCAATAGGTCAAAGTTATTGTTGCAACATTGTCTACTCGTTGATTGTTTATTATTTCTTGACCTCCTTAGTTGTATGTCTTTAGACTTAGTTTGGAAATTTGCAATCTGTGATGGTTTGTTACTTGGCTATATCATTCTTTGTTGAGGCAAATATTTATTCCTTTGAAATATTAATTGCTTATGTCTAAGTCTTAAGGAACAATTTATAGCTTTGTGACCAAAGTTAGAACAGTAGAAACAATATCCATAGAAAAATTCTTTGTACCTGGAAAATGATTGTCTTCTTTGAGCAAATCAATTTCTTCCATGTTGATGATGTCCTTGAGCAGGGAGTACATTATTTCTTTGTTCTACAGATTCAGTCCTGGCACCT
>ML778436.1:1443007-1459499 GCA_009831015.1 Picea engelmannii | reverse complement strand
AAGATCAATACAATAGATGGTCGATCTGGCATAAACCTCAGATGGTCGTACAAGAAATAGATATGAGCTGCTACAAAATGCTCCCGACAATACAAAATAAGCCTCCAAAGGCTGGATATACAATGAAGACTGAATCAAGTAGACCTGAGCCGTACTAATGCTCAACCTCCAAGCTGGAAAGTGCCACGCCCTGCTAGAATGCTGAAGCCCTCAATAATTCGGCCCCGCTACCAAAAGTGTCCAATCATCCCGAGAAATATGCCAAATGATAGATTGGGCAACTGTAAGGACAACCCAGATGTCCAAATTCCCAAATCCACTCTCAAACCCTGTAGATCTAAATTCCTCCACTGAATGGTGCGCCCCACTGGATGACTGAAACCCTAGTTGGTTCGGCCCTGATGAAGGAGGCCTCCAAATGCTCTGAAACTCTCCAAGAATATAGATCGGGCTATGAGAATCCCGTGGGAGAAGTTTTGGACTCAGATCTCAAGCAGATCTCCCTAGATCTGAGTTTTACTGAATCACATGACGTCCCCTATGGCTCCAAGACGTCCCAATCTGCAGAAAAATGTAGAATGATGATAACCCTCCAGAAAATCCCTCAAACTGATGGTTCTTCCCCTGCAAACAAAACCCAACTGTCGGAATGGCCCCAGGCCCTCAGGATAAGCTGGATCGAACCTCCCTCTAGATGATGGTGCACCCTTGTTGGAAACATAAGAACAGTACAGCCTGCTACCTTCTGAAGCACTATATGGAGATGGGTTGAGACTAGAATGGTGTGGAGGAGTATTTCATCCCCGAGACCAAGCTGCGGAACAAGGTGAGTGGATATTTCACCACTGAGTTGATCACAAGGGTTTGTACAACAAAACCCCCAAACTGAATGCTCAAGAGAAATAGCAAATGCTAATCCAAACCAGAATGCCTAATAGGTGCGCCCCAGCCTCTTACTTATACTTTTTCCTTCTAATTCTCTGTTGAGTTAGGTTAGCTCCCAGGGTTAATCTTCTATTCTTCTGTTGAGTTATCTTCTACCCTTAATCCCTTTTCCTTTCTTAAGTCAACTTTAAAATATAACTTTAGCCTCCTTGACTTCCCCCTTCAGTGTAATACTATGACCTAGTGGGGGTGCCCAGGCCACTGAGTCTCCACATCACCTCTCTAAGAGGTGGGGGACATTACAATACTGTATACAAAATGGTAGCACAACACTACTGGGAGCCAGAATTTCCATCTTTAGAAATTTACTCAAACCTATCACCATACATAAATGAGCTACTAGAGACTTTATTTAGACTATGGTTACTAACATTCATATCCTAAAGGATTCTCCAACATCATGACTAAGTACCAAAGATATATAACAAATTATACTAGCATATCTTCCCACAGAACTCTTGAGAGTTGGAAGTAGATATGCACAAATACATAAAAGAAATAAGATTAGAGAAAGAGATATTGCATGAATTCTAAACCCATGAAGCAAAAAGAGTTGATAAAATTGAATCTAGGTGCGTGAATTCAATTTTTCCTCTTCCACTGGATAACCTAGGTCAACAATCACTATAGTACACTTGACCAATATTTTGATTTTTTTTCTCCTACTTCTTCAATATCTTTTCAATGGAAGAGTCAACAAAAAACATATTGGAATTGATCTTGTGCTCCAATCTTTCCCACTTGGTCTCAAGTTCATATGAAGAGCTTCTATTGTCCACCAATATTACAGTTATGGCCTTGCATAAGATAAACTCCCAAAACCTTGCATATGATAGGCACTTAGAACCTTTCCCAATGAAAATAAGTATAACTTGATAGAACAAGATAACATGAAATGGATGAAGATAATAGATGATCCCAAGAACCTTTAGACATAATATGGTAATTGTTGAGTGCATCTCAAACCAAATCAACCTTGTGATCTCAAGAAATCTAAAGGAACAAGGTGTGGAAGGATGAGGTGGGGTGAATTGTTGAAGAGGGAGAAAGGAAAAGGTAATTTGAAAGACCTCCATTGTCCTTCATTTCCTTTGAGGTGAATATCAATATGGAGCATGTGAGATACAATCATGTTCTTCTATCCCAGGATTAGATTCTGGTCAATTAAGATCACTATGAGTACTATATTCTTGTGTGATATTGATAAGCTCTGTGATCCAATCATTACCTCTCTCAAATTAGATGCCACCATAAGGGATAAGTCACTTTTTGAGAAGATCTCTTGGTTGGCCAGCCAATCAACACTCTTGTTTCCACTTTGACAAATATGGTTGTCATTGATTTGGTTGAAGTTGTTATTAGTCCCTGCCAAATGCGCAAAGGGACTATAGCGATCGATAATTGTTTGAATTCATATTAATATGTCCTTTGACTATAAATTTTCGCATCATCTGTATTGTTTGTACTATAGAAGTAAAAACGTTATTTTTTATATAATAAAAAAAACCTTATATGTCATCGTCTCATTGGACAATATATTGGAGGTCTTATTGCCAGCTTCGTTGTTCCCAATGTTGTAAATGTTTAGATATCCAAAGTTTTGATCTTAGATGTTCTTTTTTAATTTTTATTACATTTTTACTGAAATGTTTACATACTGAAAGTTCTGAGCATGGACGTTGTTTTTTAATGTTTTTTTATTATTAGTCCATGCCGAATTCGTAGAGGGAATCTAGCGATCGATAATTTGTTGAATTCATATTAATATGTCCTTTTATTATTATTTCTATTTGTATTGAAATGTTTACATACCGAAGGTTTAGAGCATTGACACTTTTTTTGAGGTGCTTGAATAGGCTTGACAACTTAAATGTTTACATAGTGCGAGGTCCTGAAACAGGCCTGACAGCTTAAATGTTTGCATACCGCGAGGCCCTTAAACGACCTGACAACCTTAAATGTTTACCTAAATAGGCTTCTCAGAGTACATTTTTCCTCGAATTTTTTCATACAATGTTGCAGTGAATTTGGACAATATTGTTGTCCACCGCCAGTTGCATAGCCATTGTATATTTCATACTTCTTCTATGCTTGGAATTCAATTTGGTCATTGTTGAATATACATACATTGTTTACTGGTTTAGTGGGTTCTTCTTGTTCGTTGGTTCGTCGATTGCTGCTTGTTGTTGTTGGGTTCAACTTTGTAAAGTTGAGGACATGCGCCTGCGGTTGGACTTGTTGGTGATTGTTGCTTGATTTTTTTTACTTCAACTTTGCAAGGTTGAGGACATGCGCCTACGGTTGGACCTGTTGGTGATTGTTGATTGCTTTTGTTTACTTCAACTTTGCAATGTTGGGGTCCTGCATTCGCAGTTGGATTTGTTTTTTTTTACTTTACGGGGTCCAGGTGTTGCACCCACAATTCGACCTGGGCTTCTGTCGTTCATCGTTTCAGAGTAAGTTTCGATGCCATAATTTAATTTTCTATTTGTTCTTTGTTGTCATTGTTTGCAGTTTGCAAGTAAGAATGTTTGATTGTTTCTACTGGCATGCTCATCATATGTTTTTGGTTCCTTCTGTGCTTGGGTTGCAATTTGGTAATTGTTGGAGATACATATGTTGTTTACTGGTTCAGTGGTTGTTGATTGTTCGATGGTTCGTCGATTGTTGCTTGTTGTTGTTTGGCTCAAGTTTGCGAGTTTGAGGTCATGGGGCTACAGTTGGGCATGTTCATGCTTGCTCGCTGGTTTGTTGCTTGTTGTTTTCTTTTGTTTACTTCGGCTTTGCAGGGTTGGGGTCCTGCGCTGATAGTTGGAGCTATTTGTTTTTGCACTTTGAGGTGTTCAGGTCCTACACCCGCAAGTGGACCTGCGGTTCTGTCATTTTCCATGTCTGGCGAAGTTGAGATCTGGCGCCTGTCCCGTGCCTACCTATCCTGCTCTTAAATTTTTCTCCAATTTGTTTTCCTAGATCTGGACCATACCTACATGTATTTTTAAAATGTTCTTGTAGAAGAAAAGGATACTGAAATAGTGCTATCAAGAGTGGTGTTCTGTGGATTGTAAATTGCAGTATTAAGTTTCTATGTTGTTTGGCGTGCAACATTGCTAGCATAATGAATGTGTTCTCAAATGCATCACACCATTTACATTTGGATGAAACCATTATCATTATAGGATACTTCAATGTTGACATGATACAAAATAGTGGCATAACAAATAATTGGACAACTACATGTGCAATTACAATGTCCATTGTCTTTTTGTTAAGATAAAACATGTGCAAAACGCACTTATTAACCATATATGGTGAAATGTTCCCATATCACAATACATCTTCTTTATCCTGTACATGCACTGGTGTGACCACGATACAATTTGTCTTTTACTTGAAATATGAGATGTACACCAAAGATATTGCAAAATTATATTTCCATGTCTCAAAGCATATCTAGATACTTTGTCGTAGAAAACCAAAATCATTTAGCCATGGCCATGCAATTTCTTAATATTTTATGGCTTGTAATATATTTTGGGTAGGAAATTTATTAATAATTACAACCATGGATGGAGAAAAGAAAAGGTTCATGTTTCTAACTATCGTTTATTCTGTTCATTGATTCTCATTTAGTGTATGTACATATTACTTGTTCTCCCCTGCATACCAACTTCCATTCATGTTCATTGTATTTTGTACATTCCCACATTAAAACAAACATAATAGCTGGAGAAAATGAAGGAGTCTTTACCACAGTGGTGGAAGAGGAGATACAAAGGTACATGCTTGTATTGTTATTTCATATTCCATTGTTTTGTATTTCACTTATTGTCTGTATATGTGTTCACCTAATTTATTGTATGCAGATATTGCGTACCTTCCTACATACTAACTTATCTTCATGTCCTTTGTATTTTTTGTGCCGCTACATTGAAATAAATCGAACTCTGTTTATTTTTTTTACATGTCTTCCTTCATACCAACTTCCTTCATGTCCATTGTATGTTTTCTACATTACTACATTTAAAAAAACAGAGTGGCTAGAGAAGACAATGGACTCTTTTCCGCGAATGTAGAGGAGGAGTTACAAAGGTGCATGCCTCTGCTCTCATTTCATACTCCAGTGTGTAGTATTTCATTTATTGTTTGTGTATTTGTTCTACTTGTTCTATTGCTTTACACCTATTTTACTGTATGTATGTATGTAGATACTACATATCTTTCTACATAGTAACTTATCCTCATGTGAATTGTATTCTCTTTGTTGCTACATTGAAATAAATAGAACTATATTTCTTTCTTTTACATGTCTTTCTGCATACTAAATTACCTTCGTGTCCACTATATGTTCAGTGTTTCTACATTGAAAGAAACATATTGGTTGGACAGGAAGATGAATTCTTATATGCCACAACAGAGGGGGTTGTGGTACAATCTTCGAAAAGGTATACCAATTGTGCTAGTAAATCAAACATACAAAAAAGGTGGGTGCATATAATATTGGACTAGAAAATGATGATTTGGCAACAATGGGCCTTTGTTGAGACTTCCCGCTTCCAAACATTGCCCTCCCCATTTCTAATTTTCCCACTTTATATTATCCCCTTTTTTTCCCCCTCTTCTATACTTAATTGAATTCCCCTTCATTTTTCTCGTCTACTTTCTCTTTCTGGTTGTTTTGCTTAGTCATCTTTCCGAGAATGTCTAGGTGCGTGGGTTGGCGGATTCACGGGTTCACATGTATACTCATGCTTCTACCTCATTCCATACTTAGCCACTTTTTCAATTGCGGGTTCCCGGGCTGGCAGGTTCAAGATTGCGCCTCTAGATTCAGAGGTTTTGCGATATACAGATTGGTCGTCGTACCCCCCCATCATAACCTATTTCCTGTTACACATTTTTGCAGTCAAAAAATCCGAGGCATACAATTTGACCGTTGGGTCCTCATGTTTCCTGAGTATCCCTTGACACCCTATTTCGTATTCCATCTCCTTCAACTGTGTATGTGACATTCAGAACAATCATGGACAATATACAATGCATATGCTTATTTATTCCTTCTGATGTTCATATACACATGCTTGCATCAGAAAAAGTTGGACTAGTGACATGGCCATGAGCATTCAATCATCGCAAACATCAACAAACCGACAAGGCCAAAGGTAAATATGCATACATTGTGTTCCTCATATGTTTACCAAACAAATATCCTCACCTATTTATTCATCTATGCCATGGTGAATATGTCGATGTCATCTGCAACACATACCTTGCAATTCACAAGAAGTATCAACGAGCGCAAGTGAGACTCTGAACATAGCACAAGTTCCACATACAAAGAGGTCTGGTTGCAAAACTTTTGCTCCATACTTCATCCAAGTTTTGTGTCTACTTGTTCATTTATGCCAGGAAAAAATAAAACAAAAAAATAATGTAGACTACCATTCACATTATTTTTCCTATTTAAAAAATGTCACCAAGTCTAAACTTATAACACCCAAAATACTATCAATAGAGTGCTTGAACAACCGCCAAAATGCACAAGTGTTCGTCGGGGACATAATGGTCGTCTATAGAACCTACTTGGACAAGGAAAACAAACTAGATCCATTATGCGTGTTAACATGATAGACAACGAGGCCCCGATGACAGTCACACTGACTATTCCCACACAAATTTTCCAAAAACATGCAGAAAAGATATTGCCAAGTAATGGGATATCAATTTCAAATTTTAATATATTGCCCAAAACAGTATATGACCATGGTGATTGTGATCGGATTATATCGCTCAACGAAACAAGTATTGTGGAAAAAATTCCCGCTATTTGTTCAGAATATCGTTTTGTCCCGGACACAACTATCAACCAACTTGCACAGAGCAATGACACTTACCCAATCAGAACCATTGGTGCAACTGTCACACTCACAAGAAAACTTGGCTCTCAACACATTTTCCATATAAAATATGAAGAGTCAGACAACGACAAGGCAATGGTACTATTCTCCATATCCAGTTTTGTCCTTTACTTTCACATGTCCATGTATCTCGATTATGTTACACAACTATTGCACTGTTCCATGTTGCAGCTGCAATTGTTAGACACCTATTCAAATTTGTTTTCCTCAATGGAACAACAATTGCATAAATGACAATTTCCACTTATGCTCTTCAAAAATATAACAAAGAAAAGAGATGTTAAAGAAAGGATATTTCACACAACCCAAGCAACGTTTGTAACAGAATTGCAAACAGACATAGTACAAGATCTCAAGAAACTAACTAGATCTACAACTGTTGTGTGTATACATCTACAATTTTATCCTCACTTTGCTCATACAAATTGCCTTCACCAATTTTCTGCGAGTTTTTTTTTTTTGTGTGCAGTTGTATATTATATTGTTCAATATATTAACTACTATCCTCACGTGCCCAGGTTGAGGGTGTTTTTGTTGCAACGAATGCGTACTTGATACCCTTCGATCTTGTATGTGACAAATGAAACTATCTTGCTTCTGCCTCTGCTTTCATAAATGATGATACAATTTATTGTCTGCGATGTGGTAAAAAATGCTCTTACATATATAGACATTGTCTCAATGTTGCCATCCGAACCATGGGAAACACAATCGTACATTGTACAATTAGACAACCTCTGTTACAAGATGTGCTTCCTGGGTTAACATAATTTCCATATGAAGTATACCTACAGAAAAAGGAAAACAATGTCTACATGTTGCGCAACTTTCAGATACATAGCAAATTTACCTTAAATGAGGACAATGCAATATTGCATATCGGCTGAAAAAAAATCATATCAAGCTTTGGCAAGAAAAAATCTCATGTGTGTCTGTAATTTTTCTTCAATACCCAGATGAATGTTCGTCAGACTCAAGTTCTTCGGATTTTACATATATGGCTGTAAAAAAAATATTCCAGAGATTTTGTCTCTTTTTGTGCACTTGAAAAAACAAGGAGAAGCTAACTACAAATGAAATTGTTGTTGTTATTTTCATGTTTCTTTGCATCTCCCAGTAAGAATTTTGCATATTTGTTGGGGTGTCCAAATGAAAAAAAAAATGGTGGCTGGCTGTGGATTTGTTGGAGGAATCTACACCTTTTTGGGTGCCCAAATTGGAAAAATGTTTTCCATCTATATAGCCATGGCAAGATTTTTACATTTTTTGGGTACCCCAATAAAAAAGAAGATGATATCCAACTATACATTTATGGTATGGTATATGCATTTTCTCGATGCCCTAATTGAAAAAAAAGGGCTCAGCATGGATTGAAACATAAGCTTGAGATCTTTAGAACTCACTATAGAGATTGGGGAGTTCGGGCATTGGAATTCATATAGGCATGTGCATTTATTGTTGATGTACAAGCGCATAAGATTGTTTAGTACAGAAATGGGAAGCATGAGGACAAACCCCATACAAAGTATCCAACTGTGAATAACTCAGGCCCATCCTTTGAACCGTCGAAATGGCTTGCTCCTCTGGGCAAAACCATAAGGAATTTCCAATAATATTGGAAATTTGGCATTGTTAAAACTGCTAGTGATAGAACATGACACTATCAGAAGAAAATGTCCATAGTGATCTTGATTCATGGTAAAATAGTAATCGGTAAGTTTCTTGTTCCCCATTTTGGGGTTTGGTTATAGCTAGGATACAATGGCGAAGCTCCACTGGTTTTGTGTTGTCTTGTGTTTGGCAGACTTTTGTTCATATCTCATGGCCCTGATTGTTTTCTCATGGGAACATATACCAGATGTAAGAGAAAACAAATGCCACATGTGCTTTTTTATATATATTAAATTGTTTGATGCATAGGTCGATGCGTACTACTCTATGGAACCTTGTGGGATCTCACTTGGTGCCTTCGATGTTCATGCATTGCCTTGTGCCTCGACTTTCAATACATTTGGTGTTTACTTGGCTCTTGGTTGTATGCTTTGTTCTGGAAAATTAATGATACATTCAAGATCTTGGCATTTTTTCTATGATCTTAAGGAATATACAGGACATGCTTTGTCTTTTAATATAAGCTCTCTGACGCAAATGTAGTACGTGGCTCATTTTAGCACTTTTCCTTGATTGATAAACTTAACAAAATTCATCTCCAGGAATATTTTGAAATAAAAGAATATATACTATGTGAAGTCCAATGGAACTATCATATCAACGACAGGACATTAAAATTCAAATTCGTCTTAAAATTCAAATTCATCATTGTTATACTTGTGGTAAAGTTGATTGAAGAACTTGTTCCATTGTTTAGTGCATTTCATAGTTACTGTTAAGACCATCAATGGGGATTTCTTACACCAATTCCCGCTTCTGAAAATTTCCATCCCCTTTCTTTTTTCCCTCTGCTTTCCCTTTCTGGTTACTTAGTCATTTTTCAAAAAATGTCTAGGTGTGGGGGTTGGCGGATTCATGTCTTCAAATTTCAACTGATACTTTTATATCACGAGTCCGACCGACCACTTCTCTGTTTCATATTCAGCAAAAATTTTGGATCGCGGGTTCCTGAATAGGCGAGTTCCCGGATAGGCAGGTTCAACATTGCTTTTCCATTGTTCTGTCGCCTGCAAACAACACCCAGACTTCCCTGATCTACAAATTGGCAACCAAATTTCCCTTTCTTTTTCTCGTTTGATTTCCCTTTCTAGTTACTTAGTCATTTTTTCTAATGTCTCGTGCTTTTATATACAACACCCGAAGTTTCGCAATATAGAAATTGACCGTCAAAATTCATCATTGTCCCATGTTTCGTGTTACACATTTTGCAATCAAAAGTTGGGATACATACAATTTGACCATCGAGCCCTCACGTCTCCTGAGTAGAACTTGTGGTCCTATTTTCAAGCCCATCAATATTCCTTTTTCCAAGTATGTCTCATGCTTTTATATCATGATTCTGACCAACTACTTACCCATTGCATACTTGGCCACTATTACCATCATCAGTTCCTGGCCAGGCTTGCTCAACATTGTGCATCCATTGTTCCGCTACCTACAAACAACACCCGAAATTCCGCAATATACAAATTGGTCGATGAAATCCGTCATTGTGCCATGTTTCGTGTTACACATTCTGCAGTCAAAATTTTGGAGACATACAATTTGACCATCGGCTCCTCACGTCTCCTAAGTATATCTTGTGACCCTATTTTGAAGCCTGCCCGACCACTTTACATACTTGGCCATTTCTTGGAATCTCTTTCGTGGGTTGGCAGGTGGACGAAATGTACAATGAGTAATCTCTCTTCATCATCCCTGCCACATTCGCACTTCTTTCTAGATATGAAATTATTAAGCTTTAATGCTAATAGCTCATCGTGCAGGAAGCATTAATGTCTGAAAGGCTGGAGAAGGTTTGTCATTAATACGAATTAAACCAATATTTTCATAGAGTTGTGTTATCCTTTCCAAGTATTCATTTCAAGCATCATGCAATCTCTTTTGTGCGTCTTTTGGTTGGTGCCTTTACAGAATCTCTAATCCTTAATCGCTCTTCCCCGTCGTCGTCACCTTCACACTTTTTTCTAAATATGCAGTTAGTGAGCTTTAATGGTAACAACTCATTACGCATGAACTATGGAGATTGTCATTGATCAGTGAAAGGCTCGAGGAGATCTTCCATTGATATGCATTAAACCAAGATTTGTGGAGGGTTATATTATCCCTTCCGAATTTTCATTTCAAACATCATCTGCAGAAAACAAAAATTCTCGTTAACTTATGGCAGCAGTTCGACAACAGTTATGTCCAGATACAGTAAACACCTTCGGGAATGATGACCAGAGGTTCCATTACTCCAAGGCATATTCTTACTACTCATCTCCCTCCGCCTAGGAGAAAAAAAGGAGATGTTCCCTTGGTGCACTGAGAGATATATTTCAAGCCAAATAATTCCAAGGCAACCTCTCCTGCTCAGACAACCTGCCTACCTACATTGATGGTTGGCGCAGAGGTTGATGTGGTCGATTTCGAGTTGGGAGAAGATGATCTGATGGATGATGATATGACAATGGATGATGTCAATGTAGATGTTGTTCCCACTCCTCCGCCCAAATTGAAATCAACCATAATGAGGGGAACTTCCCGGCTCGGCGATGGCGGCCCTGACAAGACCAAAAGAAGGGGTTTCAGAAAAGAAACCGACGTTGAACGCAATATCCTCTTTGCAACTCAAAAGTAGGAATTCTAGGGGTCCAAATTAGTCTGTTTTGGGTGGAAGTATTTCATGTAAGGAAATGGTCTATTGATGCTCCCAGAGATATATTTCAAGCCAAAAAATTATTCAATTGTGGGACCACTCTCATGTTCTCTGGATATACAATTAACATCTTAGGGGATGAGGACCATAACTCTCACTGGTGCAAGGCATATTCCTACTACTCATCTCCTTCCATCCAGAATGGACTAATTTGGGCCTCTGGAATTGCTCGTGCAGCCTGTGTCCCTGAAGTCTTCAACTGTGAGGAGGTGGTCTCTTGGTGTGTCCTAACTTTCACTTCCGGGCTCTTATGTTTTCCCTGCAACATTTTTCGTCTTCTTCCTCACAGGAAGCTTGTGAGAACTATCAATTTTACCATGAAGATGGGTTCTTATGTCCTCCTACGTATGAAAAATTATGGGTTTCTTTCTTGCTGGGGTGCAATGTTGGAGCGATGCCAATTTCAGGAGGAGTGTTGTTCACCTGCTTCAAGATAAGGATTTATTCCACTGTGGAACCACTCTCATGTTTCTTTTTCGCCTCAGGTCTTCCACGAGATATTGAGATTGCAACAGTGAACATTGACCTTCTGAGTGCTGGCATGTTTACAGGCATAGTGTGCTTTTCATTGATGGCAAGAACAACAACGATGTTAGAAGTTTTATAGGAAGAGTGTGCTTGTCATTGATGGCAAGAACAACAACAACGATGGCATGATTACAGGAAAAATGTGTTAGGCGGGCACCAAAAGTCTTTTGGGAAGATGTAGAAGAGAAAGCTTGAGAAGGTTAGAAGAGATAACATCGAGTTGCATGCAGAGCGCAAGTGTGCGCTAGGACTAAGGTTAACTTCATTGCCAAATATTAGGAGAGATAGCATTCTGAGATGCACAGATGAGATCCCATACATCAAGGCTCGCAGAAGGATCAAAGGTCGTGGCCTTTGACACTTAGAGGTTTGAGAAAGCCAAAGCTCAGGAGGAGGAGTGACAGTGACTGTTGGATCGAGCACTGTGAATGATTTGGGTTGTCAGATCAGAGTCCAGATAGGAGGAATGAGCGCATAGAGAAGAGGAGAACAAATATTCGTCGTTAGATCTGAGTACGTGGACCAACAGTCGTTAGAACCCAAGGAAAGTGCAAGAGACAAGTTTTGAAGTTGTTGGAACCATCCATCGTCAGGGTTGAAAAGAGGCAACAGATCCGAGAGTTCGAAGAATCGAACTTCAAAATATTTGCAAGGGATAGAGTGGAGTCGATCCTAGCCATTGATGATGGGAAGGACACGTGGCGAGAGATCAACATTTCGCTGACTCGCGAACTGGAAGAGTCAAAGGTGAGAGTTGGAGGAACTCACGAAATGTGAATTCGTGAAATGATCTAGACCATCGGACCACTGAGGATCGTGGATCGTTGATCTGGCACGAAGAAGAACGAAGTCCAAGTTCTCGAAGAAGATATCTATACCATTGAAATACGGAAGATCATGGGTCGTTGATCTGGAGAAGGTATCGGGAAATCGAGAGTCGAAGAAAGGAGGTGCTCTAACCTTTGAAGTCGTGAAATGCGAATTCGCAATTTGATCACAGCCGTCGATCGGAGGGAGAGATCTCGATCGTTGATATGATATGAAGCATTTTGGATTTTCACGAGTTGGGAGTTTCGAGGCAACTCATAGCAAGAGTTTTCGATATGCGAAATCGCAAAGCACCCCTCTTGCTTGGCCCTTGGTCACAACTGGTGGTCACATTGATGAAGGTTAAAGGAGGAGCTAGCACGTCGCTAGGATTTACAATGGAGATCGTTGAAATCGCGAAGTGCCTTTTCAAATAGGGTTGTGGTCACAGCCAGTGGTCACATCAGTGGAAGAGAAGGGAAAGAGATAGCATTTCTAGGCTCCACCTCGGAGTTTCATGAGTTGGGAAAATCGAGGTGACTCGCAGTCGATCACCCGGAATGAGAAATCACGAAACAACTATTGGTTAGGCGTATGGTCGTCGCCGATGGTCATGTGAAAGGAAGGGGCTTGGCTAGAAAAGCTAGCGCCCAATGTTTATATTTCTCAGAAAGGGAAAAAGGCGTCAAAGACATGAGAATGCGGAGGTTCTCTTAGTAACCGCTAGAGACAGACTGATTGTAACTGTAGAAAACGACTGATTGCATCTATTAGAGAATTCGAAGAATCTCAGGGTGACTGCCAGAGGAGCCGAAGAGTCTCGAGGTAAATGCCAGTGGAATGAAGACTCATCATACATACAATTGACAGATGGGAAAGTGTTGAAGTCTGTAACTGTAACATAGAGGATAAGCTCAACTGTGACAGAGAAGGCGAAGGGTCGCACTGCGAGAAAAAGGCAAAGAATCTCGAGAACGACCACTGATGATGAATAGTCTCAGCATAATGCCCACTGATGATGAACACATTGAGCTAACCGCCAGGGATGACAAAGAGTTGCCATGATGATTAGGTAGAGGACTCGATGTGACAAAAACATGCAGAACAGAGGAGTGAAAGGGTACTGCGAGGTAGTTATGCAGTGATGAGGAAAAGATGCAGTAAACAACCTGAAGGGTAGAACAGTGACGTTGTGAAGAGCATGCAGAGACATTGTGCATAGGATTCAGTTGGTGCACAGAGAATATAAAAACACAGAACATAGAAGAGAGGGTGGTTGTTGTTGAGAGTGTTTCATGTGGGTAGAAGCATGTTGTGTGTAGGAGCTGAAGCACATAGAAGAGGCATGGTGCATAGAATGGAAAGAAGACACAAAGAATAAAGCGCAGAAGAAGCAAGGAACATAAATGTATATCTGAGAGAAGAACAGAAAGTGCAGCAGACACGAGGAGAGAGACATTGATGCAGGCAGAGCAGAGCAGTGTAGCAGAACAATGATGAGATTGGTAAGCCATTGATAAATATTGTATCACTGTGATAAATTTATAAAAAGAAAAGATTCATATTTCAGGGTGGTAGGGAGGTGCTAAGGAGGACTGTTGTCCTCAGAGTTTCAGGTGGGTGCTTGAACACAGGGAGTTGTAGCTTCCATCTGGTTGTAGCCAGAAAAACCAGGGTGGTAGGGTGGTGAAAGGGAGAACAATTGTTCTATGTTATACAGGTCGGTGCTTGTGTGACTGGAAGTTGGTGCTTCCATCCAGTTGGTTCTGGAACACTTAGGAAGTTGGTTCTTCCATCCAGTTGGTGCTGGAACACTTAGGGAGTTAGTGCTTCCTTCTAGTGGGTGCTAGAGAAATCAGAGAGTTGGTGCTCTCAACAAGTTGATGCTTGCAAAACAAAGTTTGTAGCCTCAAGAGGAGTTGGAGATCATAAGAATGATAATATACAAAAAATAAAGATTACTTATCATATCACGAAGAAGAAGAGGTTTTTCCCTTTATGGGTTTCCTCAAGAAATATTTGTCTCTGTATATTTCATGTGTGTAATTGATGTTGAATATTCTATTGCTTACATGTCTACATTATTGTGATCGTCATTGAGTGTTATGTAAAGAGTTTAAAATGGGCATGATTGTTTAAGCATGGTAACAACTAATTCACCCCCCCTCTCAGTTTTCCAACACTGAGGACAAGACTACAAGGATTTCCTAAAAAAAAGCATGGTAATCAGTTTTGTATGCATGTTGAAGAGCATCTTGATGGCTCATGCATGTTACAGATCATGTGCCTGTGTTTATGACAAATATGTTCAATGTTTTGGTGCAAATAACTCTGTCTAATTTCTATGGATAGATATACACTGCCCAGTATTTTTTTTTTTAATGGATTTACCATTAAAAGAAATTCCTTGGAGTCTTGGTTGTTGCTTCTTTGTTGAATTTAACACCTCTTCTCATTGTCATGGTTTGATAGTCTCATAGTTCTTGAATATTGTATTGGCTCAAGTAATTTGATCTACTATGGAGCATTTAACAATTATATGACAATGCATTGTGTTGATCCCATCAGGATTTTATGGAAACAAAAATGAATTTCAGACAATTTCAAACCAACATTCAATTCTATTTGTAATGCAGATAAAACATAGAAAGACCAAATCACAATGCGACGGTCGGGGCCCCAAAGTAGAAATTTTGTTTTCATCTTAGCCTTACTAAACAAACGATTTCTTATTTCCCTTTTGCTTCCTTGATTCCTCTACTCCGAAAGGGAACATTTTATTAGTTGTCCATACCCTAGCCTCTATTTGAGCACTTTTTGCTTTATTAATGAAATTACCAAATTTCTTGTTCGTGAATTTAAAAAAATAAATAAATGATCTATGGTGGTTGTAGTCAAATGGGACTATGAAATCAACTACAATATTAAAATTCAAGATCGTCATTGTTGTTTCTAGATATGCAATTATTAATCTTTAATGCTAACAACCCATCATGCAAGAAGTTTAATACTTAAGTTAATATGTCAAAGTCATGGAAGAATGTATCAAGAACACAATTACTCCCACAAGTTGCAATAAAAACTAATCTTCAACAAAGCATTTGCTCACACCCTTTTTAATGGTACAAGCATAATAGAAAACGAATAAGTAGATAAAATATTGGACTAGAAAATTATGGTTTTGCAACAATGGGGCTTGTTTGAGATGAATCCCCTCTTACGAAAAGTGCCCTCCTCTTTTCTATTTTCCCACTCTTGTATCCCCTTCTTTTCCCTCTTCTATACTTAATAAAATTCCCCTTTATTTTTCCCCTATAGTTTCTCTTTCTGTTTACTTAGTCTTTTTTTCCGAAAATGTCTTGCTGCGCGGGTTGGCGGATTCATGCATTCACATTTTCATTCATGCTTTTATATTGTGATTCCGACCGAGCGCTTCCCCTTTCCATACCTAGCCAATTTTTTGATCGCGGGTTCCCACCTAGGTGGTCTCTAAATTGCACCTCCATTGTTCTGTGACCTACAAACAACACTCCGGCTTCTGCGATATGCAAATTTACTTCCAAACTCTCACATCATCCCCTCTTCCTTGTTACACATTTTGCACTGAAATGTTCTGATACATACAATTTGATGGGGCCTCACGTCTCCTCCGGAACCCTTGTCACGCTATTTTGAAGCCCGTCTGACCGCTTTCCACACTTGGCCATTTCTTGGAATCTCTTTCGCAGATCGTTGGGTTGGCGGGTTCAGGAAATTCCCAATTTCTAGTCGTTGTTTCCTATGCCCGCCACCTTCAGTCTTCTTTCCAAGTATATGCAATAAGTATACAACTTCTCCAGAAACATACAGAAAAGATCTTGGTAGGAAATGGAATTTCTATTATAGATTTGAATATATTGGCCCTTCTTTTCCCCTCTACTTTCTC
>ML778436.1:1405707-1429337 GCA_009831015.1 Picea engelmannii | reverse complement strand
GCCCGCCACCTTCAGTCTTCTTTCCAAGTATATGCAATAAGTATACAACTTCTCCAGAAACATACAGAAAAGATCTTGGTAGGAAATGGAATTTCTATTATAGATTTGAATATATTGGCCCTTCTTTTCCCCTCTACTTTCTCTTTCTGGTTACTTAGTCATTTTTCCGAAAATGCCTCAATGCGCGGGTTGGCGGACTCACGAGTTCACATTTTCACTCGTGCTTTTATGTCGTGACTCCAACCGACCGCTACCCATTCCATGCCTAACCACTTTTCAGATCGCAGATTCTCGGGCAGGCAGGCTCTAGATTGCACTTCCATTGTTCTGTGGCTTGCAAACAACACCCGGACCTCCGCGATATACAAATTTACTTCTGGACTCCCACATCATACCCTCTTCCGTGATACAAAGTTTGCACTCAAAAGTTCTGAGACCTGCAATTTGACCTTCGGGTCCTCACATCTCCTGGGGAACTATTGTCACCCCATTTTGAATCTCGTGCGTCCGCTTTCCATATTTCACCATTTCTTGGAATCTCTTCCACACCTCCAATTCCATACTTACCCAACTTTTTCTCTTGCGGGTTCCTAGATAGGCGGACTACACTTCCAGTGTTCCTTGACTTGCAAACAACCCCCCGGCTTCGGCTATATACAAATTGAATTCTGGACTCCTACATCATCCCCTCTTCCGTGTTACACAGTTTGCACTCAAAAGTTTCGATACATACAATTTGACTGTCGGGGCCTCACGTCTCCTTGGGAATCCTTGTCACCCTATTTTGAAGCTCGTCCAACCGCTTTCCACACTTGGCCATTTTTTCCAATCTCTTTCGCGGATTGTCGGGTTGGTGGGTTCAAGCAATTTCCAATTCCTAGTCGTTGTTTCTTGTGCCCGCCACCTTCGCACTTCTTTCCAAGTATATGCAATAAGCATACAAATTCTCCATAAACATGCAGAATAGATCTTGCAAGGAAATGGGATATCTATTACAGATTTGAATATATTATCCCTTCTTTTCCCTCTTCTATAATTAACCAAATTCTCGTTTCTCTTTCCCCTGTACTTTCTCTTTCTCGTTACTTAGTCGTTTTTTTCCGAAAATGTCTAGTTGCACGTGTTAGCGAACTCACGGGTTCACATTTGCACTCGTGCTTTTATATCGTGACTCCGACCGACCGCTTCCCCATTTCATACCTAGCCACTTCTCTGACCGCAGATTCCCGGGTAGGCGGGCTCTAGATTGCACTTCCATTGTTTCGTGACCTGCAAACAACACCCTGACTTCCGCGCTATACAAATTTACAACCGGACTCTCACATCATACCCTCTTCCGTGTTACACAGTTTTCCCATCATCCCCTCTTCCGTGCTACAAATTTTGCACTCAAAAGTTCTAAGACATAAAATTTGACCACTGGGTCCTCATGTCTCCTATGGAACTATTGTCACCCCATTTTGAAGCTCGTTCGTCCACTTTCCATACTTCTCCATTCCTTCGAATCTCTTTCGCGGATCGTCAGGTTGGCGAGTTCATGAAATATTCAATTCCTAATCATTGTTTCATGTGCTCACCACCTTCGCACTTCTTTCCAAGTATGCAATAAATGAGGTTTAATGTTGACAGCTCACCATGCCTCGAGGAGACCGTCATAATAATTGTTCCTATACAACTTGTCCAGAAACATGCATAAAATATCCTTCCAGGTAATGGGATATCTATTACAAATATCAATATATTAGCGAAAACGAATTCCATCGACCATTTCCCTATTCCATACTCACCGAATTTTTCGCGTGCGGGTTCCCAGACAGGCGGGTTCAAAATTTCCCTTGCATTGTTCCGTAACCTGCAAACAACATTGGGAATTCCAGGATATACATGCAAAAAATATATTGCCACGTAATGGGATATCTATTACAAATTTCAATATATTAATGAAAACGAGTCCGACCGACCGTTTCCCTATTCCATACTTAGCCAATTTTTCGATTGCAGGTTCCCAGAAAGGCGAGCTCAAGATTGCCCTTCCATTGTTCCACGACCTGCAAACAACACCCAGAATTCTGAAAATATACAAACCAGACGCTTGACTGCCCCATCATGCACTTTTCCCTTTTACGCCTTTTGTAGTCAAAATTTCCAAGACATACAATTTGACTGTTGGACCTTCACCTCTCATCAGAATCCCCTGTAACCCTATTTTGAAACTCGCCCAACCGCTTTTCATACTTGGCCATTCCTTACTTTCTCTTCTCCATCCCCGTCACCTTCGCACTTGTTTATAATAAAAAATTGTTTATAAAAACATATATATATTATAAAGACATATAATTTAATCGTTGGGCGCTCACCTCTCCTCCGTATCCCTTGCAACCCTACTTTCAAGCTCGTCCGACCGTTGTTCATACTTATGTATATATAAAAGAGTCTTATTTATAATAAAAAATATTGTTTATATATGTGTGTGTGTGTGTGTGTGTAAGGTCTTATTTCTAAGTATGTAATTAGCAAGCTTTAAAGCTAAACCAAGATTTGAGGAGATCTTCCATTAATACGCATTAAACCAAAATCTTCGGAGGGTTATATTATCCCTTCCGAGTGTTAATTTGAAACATCATGTAATGTCATTTGCGCGTCGTTGGGTTGTCCCGTTCATGAAATATTCAATCCTTAATTCTGAAAACGAGTCTGACTGACCTTTTCCCTATTCCATACTTAGCCACTTTCCCAGAATTCCACAAATATACAAACCGATCGCTAAACTGCCGCATCATGCCCTCTTTTGTTTTACGCGTTTTACAGTAAAAAATTTTGAGACATAAAATTTGACCGTCGGACACTCACCTCTCTTGAGTATCCTCTGTAACCCTATTTTGAAGCCCATCCGACCGCTTTTCATACTTGGCCATTCCTTACTTTCTCTTCCCCGTCTCCGTCACCTTCTCACTTGTCTATAATAAAAAATTGTTTATAAAAACATATATATATATATATATATATATATATATATATATATATATATATATATAAGGTCTTATTTATAAATATGCAATTAGTAAGCTTTAATGTTAACAACTCATCATGCAAGAACCGTATATATTGTCATTGATGAGAAAAAGGATCGAGGAGATCTCCCATTAATACGCATTAAACCAAGATTTGCAGAGGGTTATATTATCCCTTCCGAGTGTTAATTTTAAAATCATGGAATGTCGTTCGCATGTCATCGGGTTGGCGCGTTCACAAAACCTCCAATCCTTAATTGTTCTTCGTCGTACCCGCCACCTTCGCACTTCTAAGTATGCAATAAGTAATCTTTATGGCTAACATCTCATCATCCAGCGCCCATAGAGTTTGTCATTAATAAGCGAAAGGCTCGAGGAGCTTTCCCATTCACAAGCATTGAACCAACATTTGCGGAGGGTTATATTATCCCATCCAATTGTTCATTTCAACCATCGTCTGCAGCAAACAGACGTTCTCATAAACTTATGACACCAACTCGACAACAGTTATGTGGAGATACAGTGAACATCTTCGGGCGCGAGGACCATAACTTCTAGTGGTCTAGGGCATATTCTTACTACTCATCCCCTTCTACCCAAAACGAAATAGTTTGGACCTCTGGGATTTCTTGTGCAAGTTGTGTCCTTGAAGTTTTTGATTGTAAGGAGTTGATCTCTTGGTGCACTGATAAATATATTTTAGGCCAAAGAATTATTCCACTGCGAGACCACTCTTTTGTTTCTTTGTCACCTCAGGTCTTCTGCCAGATGTTAAGATTGTCAGAGCCAACATTGATGTTCAGAGGACAATACTCCAAGTAGTTCCTAAGAAAGCATAATAATGGGTTGGACCTCTTTCTCGAGTTCCTAGAAGACCCGATGGCAGTTCCTGAAGATATCACAAGCTTGCAGGTTAGTTCATTTAGAAATCCATTCCAGGAAATTGCCTAGCTGTTTACAAGAATAACGGGACATGAATCCACAACAACTATTTCCCGCATGGTTATTTATATTTTGTATTTCACAGTCAAGGAACAAACCATTTTTTATTGGGGGAAGCTAATTTCCCATGAAATTTGTTCCCAATTGTCAAGCTTCAAAAAGGAGAATTTTTTTTATATGTCATCCTACTTGGTTTTTGCGATAGCACATTGCTGTCAGTTTTCAAAACTGTCTCTATCCAAGAAGGTAAACTAAGAATTCGACCCAACAACCTTCCGGTACTAGGCCTTGTGAAAGCACAAGGCCTCCCACTGTTTTGATGAGGTTTTTAATGACTTTGTCTATGTTTTCAAAGTTTAATTATTAGGAGAAGATGCTCCCCGCATATCTGACCAGGTAACCAAGTTTTTGGACAAGAAGGGAGCACTTGAACAAATGGATAATTACAGTGTGATAAGGATTTTTGGCTCTAAGGAGAAACCTTCTCTCCTTCCATGTCACATTACAGACAGAATGTTTGTTACAGAAATAGCAAGGCAATACAACTATTGGTTGCATCTATTCCATGAGAAGAGAAAAAAATAGTTCATTCCTTTGCCTTGGAAATTCAGGGACTTCTTGTTGAGGAACGTCAACAAAATTGACAAATCCGCAACCCATTTCAACAACTTGAACCTAAGATATGCTGAAATCCTAAGAGGGTTTGACCCTAATAATTTTTTTTTACAACATTTACTTACACTTGGCCTCAACAATTATTTTTTCAAGAAACACCTGAGAGAAAACATAGACACTGGCGACAACGCTCCTTCTTCTGATGTCGACGACCTAGACACACTGCAAAGCACCATTGAATTGTACAAGCAACAGGGAAAAGGCCCCGGTGAGAAGAGTGTTCAATCAGCGGATAACACTACCAAAAGTACGACATTCCGGAGCATCGCTCCAACAACCCACCACAATAAGAAAACAACTAAGAATTATTCAAACGGAGGAGGAGATAACAACCCTCCTCACCCTAAAATTGATAGTTCTCACAAGCTTTCCATGGAGAAGAAGAGAAAAAAAATTGTAGGGCAGACGGAAGAGCCCGAAATTGAGAGTGAGAACATGGAACTTGAGCTTGATTTGGATAGCGTATTCTACAACCTTGATTAGCCCGAAGACGCGATCCAGCATAGTCCTCCAATGGACATAGCTGATACCAAATTTTTTGACAAAGATGAATCCTTCGTGTTCCAGAGCGTTGTTTTTTGACAGTGAGTTTAAAAAATTAATTATTGAAAAAACAAATGTAAAAAATAAGAAAGGAAAATCTCGTTCAGAGGTTAACCTTGCGAACATGCGGTCGTCCCAAATCTTTCAACTTCACAGAGAAAATGAAGATACTCTTGATGATTCCATTGGAGGCATTGAGGCCGAGAATGCCAAACTGAAGGACCGAGTCAAGGAATTGGAGGAAGTTTTGATTCATATGCCATTGCTTGCCAGTCCTTTAGCAATAGCCATGCCTTCCACCCCTGCAACCAAGTTAAAAGGATCCTCCAGCCTCCTCGCATCGTGTAGAGGATATGTGGAGAGTAATATCAAGAAAATAATGGAACTGATTGTTAAGGCGTGGGAAACATCACAAAGCATGGATTCCCTTGGAACGAGGGCACATACTTTGCTCAAACATTTGCAGGCAGATTTAGAAAATGAAGAACGTTTCTATTTAGACATGGTCGTTCCTTTTGGCACCCATGTCAACAACATGACAAAAACAAGAAGAAGACAACAAGATCTCCCCTCCAAAAATCGGATCACTCAATTAAATGCATGCTGGAAAGAGAAAGTGAAGAACCTGCATCTCATTATCCAGTCATGTGAACAAGCCATATCAAAGAAATAAAAATTATTCACAAAGTTGACCAAAATAGACTTAGCCGGAAGGACCAACGAGGTCCAAGACCCCAAGTTAATCGTCAACTCCTTTCCCTTAACTAATAAAGCCTTCGATAAACAAGTTAATATTTTTAAGGCGTTGTCTTTAGAAAAGTTTTATAACATCCTTTAATATGGTGAAGATAACGTCGACAACTGGCTAGTCGACTATTCGGTACAAAATGAAGAAATTGATCAGGCTCTGCGTAATATTTCCATTGATCTAAGAGAATTAGAAAAGGAAATTTTCAACATAAAAATCCGGAATGAGATCAATGTCGCCCCCTTGAGAAGCTACATTGAAGAATGGGTCGAAAGGGAATTGAAGCAGGTCGCCGACGAAAGGCAATAGGAAATGGCACGATTCCAGTAGTCGTCGACGACGGTAATAAAAAGGCATCAGCAAGAAAATAGCAAAAGGTGTGATATGTACCATCACTATAAGTCTATACTGATCACATCATTCTTTGTTTATCAATCCAGTTATTCCAGCTTTTTAAATAAAAATGTTTAGCCAAAGACGGATACCTTTCAATTTCTTCCTTTCAGGTATTACATTCTATCGTCGCCCACTTCTTCTTTCCACAGTCCTATTTCTTGTGCATATTTCTCTTATGGTCCGTGGGAGCCCCAATCTCGGTCTATATGATAAATGCATTTAAATTTCTAGGAATATGTAACAGACAATATTATTTTTTGTATATTTCAAATAAAACTATTTTTAATCTCCTTTTATATTTATGTGCTCATAAATTTTTATCTTCAACTATGTTGAATGTCAAGAAATTGTGTTTATTTAATTTGAATTATCTTTTTCTCATGCATATATTTTTCTCCTGCTATGCATATAATTTTTTTTGTAAGAACTGAAATTTTGAACATAGCAAAATGGATTATATAGTTTCAAAAAATAAATGGGACTCTAGAGACCACGTGTCATTTATTGCATGGATACCACCTGTGCTTCATGCTGCTTCCCACATCTCTGATGCAGTTTCCATCTACCTCCGCTACTTTTTTCCCAGCCCGGTGCATTTATTCCCAATTTAACCCGGCAGGGACTATGCTGCCATGCAACAATTGTTAAGATATTAGTTTGAAAAAATAGTTGATGATTAGTTTGGAATCATATATAAAATGGGATAGAAAAATTAATAGAACACAACTTGTATTCTGAAATTCAAGCATATGTTTTACATAGAGCAATGTACATCTTATAGGCTTGTTGGATACAAAACAAGGTAAGAGTTAAGTTTGACTACATATCCCTATTTTATTTAATAATATTCCATATTTATTATTATCCACTATCTATGCTATGATATTTATTATCCTCCATTTCTTGGTGTCTCTATTTCTATACCATTTCCTCCCAATTTAGGTGGATAATGTCCTCATTACCCTCCCCATTTAAGTGAGATGCACCATGCTATAATAATTAGGAAATGGGTATTCAACCAAGAAAAATGTGATAAAGGAAATTCATGATCCCAATGGGGATTGTAGGCATGCATTTTCTTGTGATGAGGATGTCAAAATGCAAACAAAAACACACCATGATTAACTAGAAAAATGTATAGGTATGCAAGGAATTGATAGGGGATTCTAGCTAACTATGCACTAACCAACAATTTTAGGAGTTTGGTAAATTTTCTCAAGATTTGAGCAAGTCAGTGGAAGTCTTGCACTATCTTTTTCCATAATGGGGTTTCCCTATTCAACCAAAATTTATTTTCGTCATCATTATTGGTTACATGATGCTCATAATGCAATGGGGGAGGTGTCAAATGTGGTCATTATATATCTTTGTGATCCTCCTTGACTTCTGATGCCCCATTTCTTACAGTTAGCTTAGTATTGTTTCTTGCACCTTCACTTTGAACTACATGTTCATGATTTTTCCTTAACTTTCTCAGGATTTTAGTTTGTCACTTACTATAGTCCACATTCCATATGCGAAATGCATGGTGCGGGATTGATTTTTCTTACCATTCATTCACCTCACATTTTTGCATTCCACATTTTGTATGCATAGTGCGTAGTGTGAAGGTTGTGTAAGCCCATTTACCTACTGACCCTTGTTTCTCATATTTATGCATCTATGTAGGTTATACAGGATGCATGTTGTTGCTTGAAATTCTTATAGAACTCCATGATTTTCTCCTCTCACATATTTCGTTTAGAGTGAAGAAGGCACTCCTTGTGTTCCTTCTGAATTCTACCCTTACATAATTTATGTCACACTATTTACACCATCATTTTGCATTAATTTTCCCTGCCACCATATTTTAGGCTTAACTTTGAGATTAACACCAAATCATCTAAGATTATAGGGTTTTATGGAGGATAATTATTTCAAATGAAGTTGATTGATGGATATGGATGATATGACCACTAATAAAGGATATCGGTTTTAGGGTTTTTCATTTTGCGAACAACTGATAAGAGATGGCCCTGAGGAAAAATTATGAAACTTATTGTGATGATACGTTGAATAAATTATCTCGAAAGAAAATATGTCTTCCTTGGTCCTCAACATATAATTGTTACTCAGAGATGCATGAACATGTGTAGAAAGATGATAATATTTAGACTTCAAGTCTGGCCAAAGCCAATTGCATTCCCACAGTTTATGATTTATTGGAGATTGTGCAATGGTGCTCCAAGAGGTTCGATGCTAAGCATCATGTCATGAGTCTAAAAGAGTTTGGAAAGGTTTTTATTTACCTCACTCCCATTTAATTTAGAGGCATATTGAGGCTTTCTATGCCAACCAAGGTTTTTAGGATTAAGGATGTGGGTGCCTCCATGATCACCAATGGTGATGGTGTATTAATTTTGAAGAAATGGTCAGTTCAACTCACCACATAGAACGTTATAACTTACCATATTGATGTTTTATACTTGGCATAGAATTATCACAAGGTCACATGGTTGTTTTCACAAATTATGGGCCAAGAGATTATTGTGAACATTGCCAGGTACATCCTTTATGTTATGCATTACGTCATGAACAAAGAAGTAGTATTTGATTGGGGGAGATGATATCAAATGCAATTCTCACCAGTTGGATAATTTCCAAAATAACCAAAGGTTCTTCATGGATTCATATTTGGTCTATGCAATCCTTTTCTGCAACCCATTTAAGGATTTTTCCCCAAAGGGAAATGTGTCTATAGATTTAGAACCCATTCTATTGCAGTACTTGATGTTCTAGAAGCATAAGGCTCTTTTAAATTTCTAAAAGGTTCAAGATTTGTTTGTTGGAAGGTTTAGATAGATGTTGATAGGGAAGGCTCATGATAGGTTGATAGTGGAAGACTAGACCATTCTCAAGGGAAAAGGGGGATATTTTTACAGGGAGAAATTTCAATACATTCCAAGTTGTGATTTTGAGGGAAGCCCATATTTTTGTTACCCAAATTTATTTGTGATAGGTTTTTTTTTAGTGATTTATGTTGACAGTACCATAGGTGGTCCTTGTTCTTCAAGGGAAAAAAGAGGAAGTAATTAATCTCAAATCCATTCAAATTTGCAGGAAATATTGTGAGAAGTGTAGTTCAAATAATATAATTGGCTCAAGGTCTATAATATTTTGGTTTGAAATAAAATGATTCTATCAAGAATTATGACCTTGAAGGAAAATTCAAGGCCTTCATAGTTGCACAAAATTATAGTTATTGTTTTCTTGGTTCTAGCCGGCAAACTGAGGGTGGTAGAGATAACAAAAGGCTCAATATTGAGTGCAAAGAAACTCATTTGAATAGTAATGAAATTACATCTTAGAGTGACCTATACACATTGATTAATTCGACTTCTACTCCTAAGGGAAGGAGAATTCATGAGACAGTGCCATATGACATAAAGCAATAGGCATGGGTGGCTAAACAAAGGTTCAATCATCAACCACTGGGAGAGGCAGTTATGTATCTCACTTTGGGTGGAATGTTGTTTCCCCTTCTAGTAAAGTTACTTCTACTACCTCTCCTAAGGAAAATGATAGAGGCACTAATAGTGACGATGACAATAGAGATGACCAAAACCCACCTCAGGTTAAGATTGAGAAGGAACATATTGTTCCTAAAAGAAAGAGGTCAACAAAGAGTGACCTAGAAAGCCAACTTGAGGTCAATAACGTATTATGGAGATTGAATATAAAGTTGATCTAATTCATTCTTGGGTTGCTATGCAATTGGGGAATAATAGTCGATTGAAGGAATGAGTTTCTGGTCAAAGATGCTAGACTCTGAGGACAATTCAATTACTCTTCACCGTGCTAATTTTGACGCATAGACTAATAATTTGCAAATCAATTATACCCCATTATATGTTATAATGTTAAATAATTGAGGAAAGAGGGAGCCCTTAAGTTGCATGATGTTGTTGGGGCTATGCTCAAACATTTTGTTCAAGAACAAAAAAGTGAAAACACCAAATTGAAGAGGTGGTTGTTAAATTGGAATATACTTTGATTCCTAAGTCATTTTTCATATGACCATTTGCTATCAGGATTCCATATGAAAAACTTGAGAATAATCTAGAGATGATTACCAGAGAAAAGAAACCCTGAGGATTATTGCATGGAGTTAGAGAAACAATGGCTCCAAATATTGAATAAAATATGAATTTGTTTATGGATCTATGGGAATTGACAAACAAATCCTTTGTCCTTGCCACTAAAATAATTTTTTTAATTGACTATAAATCAACATTTGTACGTTGATCAAGATTTTTGCAAAATTTATGTTTAGAGTTTCAATAGAGCCCTAATAGATATGAATGAACATAAAACACATAAGGAAATTTTGACTTCAGATATAGGACTCAAACATGTTAGCGCTAGGTGGGACACTCAATCGGACGTTATACAACAGTGGATTTCCAATTGTGACATATTATCAAAGAGGAGAAGTAAAGTCTTCTTTAGGTATATTGATTCTATTACGAAGATAAATGGACCTTCAAATGTCCATGAAGATAAGGTCTGACTTACCAAGGAAGAGTATGAGTTGAAGTTGATTTTTTCCAAGACCTCATTCATTGAGCAATTCGATTTTTTTTCCAGGTTACAAATCCCAGGGAAAACCTTCGAGTACTTCCCCTCGTTTTGAGGATGGTACCTAGAGTACCCTAGAATCTTTAAGGCACAAGGATAGTCAATAACAAGGCCCAAATCCATTATAAATGTATACTCGTTATGAGCTCACCATGTCACTTACAGGATCTGAACCTGAGTGTGGAGGATAAAAATCATCCCTCCCAACCATCTGAGCTTAACCCAATTGAAAACATTGAGCAGTTTGATGAACTCGCTAGTTTCTCCGAAAATGTGATAAGGTGATGACTTAATGATCTAGTGGTTGAGAATTATGGGATTGATTCAGTGTTATTGGAGCAATGCATAGAATTAAGTGAAGTTCAAAATGAAATTTTTTCCTCGAGGGTAAGAGAGGAGCTCAAAGTGGGACCCATTAAGGACTTCATTAAGACTTGGGTTAACAAAGCATTGGAAAAGATATCTAAGGCCCTGTAAAATTTAGTTAAGGACACAATTGGGGTTTGTGAAGAACACATGGAATCATTGCAGTCTTATTTAAACCTTGTGCTTTGGAGAAGAAGGGGGTTCACTTTCTCATATTCCATGCCTTTCCAAATTTTACAAGTTTTCCTACTGTGATTTTCCCCTTCTCTTTCTTCCTTGTTGTTCTTTTCCATTAGGTTTTTGTGTATGCTTTGCAACATGACAAGCTACGATTTATCAACTACTTCATTGTTCTCTTTTAGGTATTTTCTATACTCTTTCAAGTCCATGCAAGCCCCATCCTATCCCTCAAGGGTAAACGTGTTTTAATTTCTCATTTAAGTGTTCTTCATTGAGATTTTGTTGAGATGTGACAATGAGACTTTTTGTATACTCTTTTCAAATGAAACAAAAGAAATGGGTTAGACATTGTGGGGGTCCAAAAAGTATAACTTCTATGGCTCTTTTCTTTGAGATTTTCCTTAAACATTGGGGTCCTCCTTTTCAACATTACAAGAGTGCTCTTAACAACCATCTAGTTATGATCCAATAGAACAAGGAGGATGAAGTGGTTCAGACCATTGAAATTGAGGAAACATTAACTTTTTCTATTGATGAAGACCAAGAATATGAAAGGAGCATGGGTGAAGTATCTTTTCATGATAGTTTTAAAGAATATCTACCTAAAGAAAAGGTGCCCACGCAAAAGGAAATGATAGGGTGCTTGTATGAATTGATTGAACTATTTCATGAAATGAAAAGGGTGATAAATATTATATTCTGTAACTTTCAAAGGAATCCTTCATATGATTTAGGGGCTGAAATAAGCATTAAGATGGAGAAAATAATGTCCTCTTGGAATTAATTAATGAACAATAATATTTGACTCTTGAGGAAAATTCCACCTTGCCATTAGTTGAAGATCAACCTTATGAAGAAAATATTAATGAAGGATCCCCTCTTAACTTTGAAATTCAATCACTTGGTGATCACATTGAACAAGAGATACTTCATGAAGACATCCAAGTTTACAAATAATACAAGGATGAAGGGGAGTTGGTAGAAGAGTCCTTAGAACAAACTTGTGAAGAAGATTTTGATAAGAGTTGGGAATCTGAAAATGACTAATTTTTTTCTTCTTATCCAGTTGAAGTTGAGGAGAACATGGTGAATGATATCCCCTATCAAAGTCTTGAATCTCATGGTCCATGTTTAGATGAGTTTGAAAGAGTGAATTTTGAAGAAATGTTAGTTGACTTTCCCTCATCCCATGAAGAAGATTGTAGACTTGGTAATGAAAACCCTGAAGAACGTTTCTACATTGAAAGTTCTAAATGCGATATAAATTATTTCCACTTTGATGGTGATCCCATTTATGATACTAATTGTGAGATTGAAGTTGACATGACTAAACTTAAACCTTGCAAATATCCTCACTTAGGAATTTTCTTTGAATAAGTTGATGATCCAGATATTGAAGAGAACGAAGTTGAATGATTATTACAAGATTTTCTTAGTCCTTTGGATTTTTTAAGGAATCCCATGGTACCTGAATGATTATAAATATTAGAGAGATAAACTGCCAAGATTTCAAGGACTTTGTGATTCACCTACTTCACATATTTCATATTTCAGTGATGTTATTTTGAAGCTCAACATTAACCACAAAGATGTTAAGATGAATATATTCTTGTTGTCCTTGGATTTTCTTGAGGATGAGATCATGAATTGGTATGGAAAAATTGATGAAGGACAGATCTCATCGCTTTCATATTTCTTTGAGATATTTCTTGAGACTTGGCATCCTCTTTATGACAAGGATGGACATGAGAAGTTTGTTATGGATGTTGAGTGTCCCTTGACTTGTTCCTTTTACTCACCTTTGACCTGTGAGAATTTTTCTTCCTTACCTTCGATTAGGAGAGACGTGAAGAGTCAACCTTTTCCCTATAGATCCCAATAGGAGTTGCCTTCACAATATTTTATCCTCGATGAGCTTACAAGCTACAATGAGATAAGACACAATAATGAATTCACACAATGCATGCAATCATATATGCCAACATAGAGGTGTGCATAACCACAAATTGCACACTTACATAATTCACTCTACACATCTACTCAATGCATCCCTGCATTGATTCAAGAATACCATATTCCTATGTCATGTATTCCACCATGATGAGTTGTAATGTCTATCCGATGTCACTTCCTTTAGCCTATCACATTCCACAACCAATTATTTTTTGCAGCAACCAATCTCTTTTGTAGCACTATCACTATCCCTCAATGGTGTCACATCTATAGTCAATCATGTTCTGTAGCATATCTTATGTAGAAGGTTTCACGACATGTTATCTATAAAAACTTCCCACATCTTTCCTACAACATATTCCCACAACAACTTCTCGTATCTTTCCTACAACAACTTCCCACAACTTTCCTACAACAACCTCCTGCAACGCTTCTACAACAACGTCCTGCATATCTCCTACAACAGCTTCCTACATCAAGTTCCCATAGCCATATTCACCCTAGAAACCCTGGGATGACTTCAATGCTCCTACATCAAACTCCCTAGATTTTTAAGAAGGCATTCCCTCATGCTTATGAGGTAAACCATTCACATCTCCAACTTCCCAATGCAAATTTCATCATTTTTTCACTCACCAACTCCATAGTCCTCATTGTTATGCATTCAACTCTATAAGGAATACGCGACATCTTCTTATGTTGCATTTTCTTTCAATTCATTGTTGCACATACATCTGCGGAAATACTCTTATTAATGGAAATATGTAATTTCCATCTCATTCTTGTTGCAACTCACCTTCTGGTACTTCTACCATCTCCGTCTCTCTTCCTTCGTCACAAGTACTGGTCAGGTTATCCTCAGTCATGCATCACTTTCACAACTCGATATGAGTCATGTTCTGTCTAGGACATCCCAATGCCCTTTTCCATGTAGAGTACAAAGTGCCTTCAGTGCAACCAGCCATTGATGCTCGAAGCCACACAACATGGAGTCATAGGCTCACATGTTACACATCCCTTGACTCAATCCACAACCACAGGCAGATTGCCTCAGTCAACCATTGTGTCAGTGTATTCACATTTTTCAAAAATTAGCAGAGACATACCTCTCCATGAAACACCTTCAAACTCGGTCCTCAGTAGTCTTCAATCCTTCTAACATTATTTTGCAACATGTCTTCGTCCTCTAGAAGATTTCTAATCTTCGCTCTTTATTTGTCAACAACATCTTCAACTTCCTCTTCTTCAGGAATGTATGTTCATTTTCAACTCAACAGCTTCACCCATGCTCCCTCCCAAGTCACTTATCTTGAAGGCATCATCTTCTTCTTAGGCATTCTCTTCAGGCATCTTTATCACCTACAACAATTGTTGTAATCATCATTATATTTCATCTTCTTCTCAACCAGGCACATTCTACTACCATTTGTAATTGAAAATTTTCTTCTTCCTACAAAAAAGCAAATACATATTAAGGGAATGTTAATGCATGTAGGATCGAACATGTATTTCCGCATAGGCTTGGTGTCTAGCAAGAAGAAATCGTCCAAAGCCTTCTATCTTGGTAATTTTACTTTAGTTAAAGGAATTATTAAAGTAAAGTGATTTTATTAATTGATTATTGAATTAATTGAGTTATTTAAGGAAATGTTAAAAGTAATTAGAATGTAATCTCAAGTGAGTGTGAGAAGTAATCTCAACCATCAATCACTTTGGAGAATAGAAATAGATTATAACTCAAGATTGTAAAAGAAAGGCTAGGGTGAAGGAGGAAGACACTTGAGACATCTTTGTCAGGTTGATCGAGAGAGATTGACAGAGGACAGAGAGAGAGAGATTTGGATCATGAAGGATTGTAATTCAAGGAGATCTTGGATAGTTGTAGAAGGAATTCCATCTAGAGATTAGGTCAAGGAGAAGAGAGAACAAAGGTTGTCACAAGTGAGTTTCAGTTAGACGAACCCATAGGAAAGTGTTGCATCGTACAAAACTTGTCGTACATGATTTTTGTCCATGTACATGAGTTCCAGTGGAGACATGCATGTATACGTGGGAACACAATAGGGATAGGCACGTACATCTAAAAAATCATGCAGATTTGGGTCATACAAAAGACCAAACTTTACCAGGTTTGTCTACAGTTGTATTTCTCTCAGTGGACCATTATCCTTGTTATGGGAGCCCTAATTTTAGCATAATAAAATCATTCTTAGCACGATTTTTCCCTCTAGGTTTTCTTCCAGGGGTATCTACCCAAAAATATTGGTTTCCAATTTTTGCTTCTGCTAGATTTATTGAGTTGAATATTTCAGCAGTGTATTTTTGTTTTGTGAGTTGCTAATCTGATTTGTAGTAAGGAAATCACTATATAACAAGATACCTAGGTGTTGGAATAAGAGGTTTTCAACATGGTATTAGAGCACATGCTCTGAAGGGAAACCATATCTCAGATCCATATTAGTTGATAGTTGATCTATCTAATCTACATGAGATCTTAACATATCCATAGCCAACAGGAAGAAATTGAAGGACATATTTTAGGAGAACAATTGTACTAAGGCAGAACTAGGGTTTTGCAATTTTATGTAGTTGTACGCAGGTTGCAAGAAGGAACATGTGCATACATATGCGGGTCTCTTTGGACATAGGTGCATGTACACGTGTAGCAGTCATCACGTGCACATACATACGCGGGTAGCAGTAAGCATAGGCACGTACATACATGATTAGTAGTAAGCACAAACACGTACATATGTAGGGTTTCAAATGTGACAATCGCGTACAAGGTTTTCTAGGAAAGTACATGGGTAGTTTCCAACAGTAGGTTATTTCTAGGGCGGTTTATCAGGTCTTAGGGATGGAAACAACATTGTTGAGAGTTGAAGAGATATTGGAAAGAAAGAGTAATTTTGGTTTTGAAGGAGTATGACCTTTGGGAGTTTGTAATGTCCCTGGTCTGAAACCCTTTGTAATTGTACATATAGGATGGTGAGTGATTGGTACCAATTGTAAATTTAAATGTACATTTAGGCTAGTGAGTCATTGACACTAAGTTTTGATGTTATGTTCACATGAGTAGTGCGTGGAGAATTGTATCAAAGACAGGGTACACACATTTCATAGTGTTGCGCACACTTGGGTAAGTGCACACAGAGTTGAGTTACATATGTGTATATATATGGTTATATATGTATTGAGGTCAGAGAGCTTGTGTGATTATGAGGCTGGTGAAACAAGATGAAAATAGTCCAGTGCGCCTATCCATGTAAATATAATCACAGTTGTCAATATACATCCTTGCGTGCAGTCAGACTCGAATGAAAAGAGATGGGGGGCCAACTCCATCGAAAAAGATAAAAGGGGGGTGAGACTTAAGTCTTAGGGAATATTTTATAATATTTCCGGAAAAGTGTAAAGTGGTGGATAAATATTTTATCCTAAGTTCCTGGGGTAGGGAATGAGTCACCAAGTGGCTTAAGCTACTTCTAAAGGTGACAAGTGTCGAGTTAAAAACATGCAATATATATTGTTGGCCTTAGTGTATTTTGGGCATTATGATGATTATGATTTTTCAAGGGATAATTATTTATGTATCAGGATCTCGTGAGCAGAAGTGGGTCAGACTGTATGGAAAATTTGATTACTACCTTATCTTCATAGAGAATCTCGTAAGGACTTGCAAGGCTGTAATCAGAGTTTATTATCGAATAGGCGAGTTTTCAGGCCCATGAGCAGTCTCTCTGGGTGAGAGATTGGTTTTTGAGAAGTGGGTTGCCAAACCCATGAGCATACTCTCCAGGTGAGAGTTTTTCTAAGAATTTTTCCTGTTAATCATTAGTCACAGGGCTCAAAGAGTTCATGTCCGACCTATTGTTGGTAACCCTGGAAGGGAAGTGGGGTAGTCGAATGATTGTTTAGTAGAGAGGGGGCACACTTCCTTGGGTGTGATAGGTGCACGGGGAATGAGGGACTATGGGATAGTTGCAACAACGAGCACCTAGGATTGAGCAATTATGTTGAGAATAAGACCTTAGCTTTTTGCTAGGAACCCTTTTTTCCCTGGTGGAGTTAAGCCCCATCTCGGGGGTGACCTGTTGCTGAAATATTATGAGCAACAGAGTCTATGGTTGGGATGAACGTTTGAGTTATTCGTGTAGTTGGTGAATTTCATAAAAGATAAGTGTCTTTATGTGCTTGTCTCATTTTATGTGTGCATATTTATCTATGTTTGATATGGGTTAATTCTTGTATGTTGTCACATATAAGCAATGATTGTTGTTATGTTTAATGTTTCTTGCGCATGTAAGTATGGTGCTTATAGCCTGTATTTGTAGTTGTGCATGGATATGACAAATTTTGATATTCTTGTCTATTAAGTTAGCCTTGTGATTTTTGTTATGAGTCTTCAAGAAGAGGTTTAATAGCCGCATGCACAGAGAACAATCTATGTGCATCAGAAGTTGGAGTTGTGCACATAGGGAAGAAATATGTGTGCACAAGTAGGACAGATTTGGTAATGACGCTAGAATGAGCGCGCACACACTAACACTATTGTGTTCAATGTGCTTGTGCGCAGTTGTTTGAGTTATTTACGCTGCGTAAAGTTGTGTTACAAAGAGTAAGTTAGTGTGGCGTATCTAAGTTAAGGTTGAGAACACTACTTCACGTGATACTGCACAGACTAGTGTTTATTATAGAATTTGCACAATGGAGTTTTGGATTAGCATGGCCCAGTCGTATGTTAGGGATGTTACAAATTGGTATTAGAGCATACTTTGGGAGAAGTGTGTGACGTGGCCTAGCCAGGGGAGGCTGGGGACGTTATATTGTGGTATCAGAGATATTGGTTCAACACTGGACTTGTATGGGCCAGAGGTCATCAATAAGCATCAGAGCTCTGGTTTCAACACTGAGCCTGCATGAACTGAGGTATACTTAAGGAAAAATTCAGACTGGTAAGTGACCGAATTTGGAATTTCAGCGTGGCCATGGTGCACATTAAGTAAGAATGCGCAGATGTTCATGCTAAATTCATAACATTGCGAAGTGCAGCACTAGAACTTAGTAAGCAATGGTGCATGGGTGTGTGCACTAAAGTTTTGGGGTTGCACAGAACAAATTTGTGGTGCATGCACATTACTGATACACGGTGTACAAGTTAAAAATTGACATTATGCATTGGCATGTGTTGAATACTAGTGTGTGCACGGGATGAAGTTGTTTCATGAATTCGTATAACAAATCTTGTTGTCTACACATTTTGCATAATTATTAGCGATTAGAGTAGGATGGAACCAGTGCAAAATGTCAAAAAGTATGGAAGATGTGTAGAGGACTTATAGTCATGATGATGAATTCAAGGATTTGTATGTCGGTTTGGGTGTTGATGGTACAGAATCCAAGGAAGAGCGCATGAATTTGGTAGAAACCATAAAGGGATTGCATAAATATGTCCAGAACAATAAGGATGATAATGAAAGGCTTATGAGATCCAAGGCACAACAATATGACTTCAATCTCAAATTGATGCAAAGCCTGAACAAAATAGAAAAGAAGATGGATAAGGAGACAGAGTCGAGTAGGTCAAGAAGTCATAGGTCTCATGATGAGAAAAGAAGAGAAGAAAGAAGTGTTTATAGGAATCATCACCACTCACCAAAGTGTTATTTTGGGAAAGCACATAGTAGTTCGAGTCCATCTCATGTCATAAAGCATAAGAGAAGGATTCGGGTGGACGAGCTACAGGGAGAAATGAATAAGATCGTGCCTCCTACCTTTGATGGTGAGCACAAGAAGGATGAGGATGCAAAGACCTAGTTGTTGGGTATGAGGAAGTACTTCTAGCTACATAACTATTCTGTGCAGGCAGAAGGAATAATTTCCATCTATCAACTAAAAGGAAAGGCATCAATGGGGTGAGTTCAAGAGGTGTTTCCAAAATAAATACTTAACCAAGCAACACTATGACAAGAAAATGAAGGAGTTCTTCGAACTCCAACTTGGGAGTATGAATATAGATGGGTATAAAAGAAAAAATTTAGAGTTGTTGAAGTATGTTGCATTCATCAAGGATGAACAAGTGAAGATCCAGAGGTACCTGAGTGGGTTTCATTAAGTTATCAGTGACAAGATACAATATGATGACCCTAAGACATTGGAGGAAACTATAAGGCGTGCTAAGTGTCTTAATGAGCAGAAAAAGGGGAATATCGATTTTCCAAAAGGCTTGGGAAGATAAGATGAAAAGAAAGGTGGATTAGAGGAAGAAGGGGGCTAAGCCATTGTTTTTTTAGAAACATTGCACAAGGACAACCAATTCTCCAGCAACCCGGAATATCATAGACAATGGGGCAAACGCCATGGAAACAATTTATTCAATGTTGGAGTTGTGGTGGGAATCATATGCACAGATATTGCCCTCAAAAAGGCGATAAAGTGAAGACTGCCCACAATGTACATCAAGTTGCAAAAGTTGTGGACATGGGCAAAAATGTGCCTAGTATTTACGCAGCACTGGATAATAAGAAGGTTGAGTTTCAGTCGTACATGATCAAGGTGGAAGGTAATATTAATGACCAACCCATTGCTATTTTAGACTCAGGAGCTAGTCATAGTTATCTAGATTCTAAGATGGTGGAAAGGTTCCATTTTCCGAGAAGAAAACTTGGAAAACCTTAGTTGATGCAATTAGCTACAAGAGAAAAAAGGAAAATTAATGAGATGGTTAAGGCATGTCCAATGGAAATGAATGGATTGCGAACAAAAATTGATTTGAATATTATACCTTTGGGTTCATATGATTGCCTCATTGGTATGAATTGGTTGGATGAGAACCATGTTGTCCTGGACTGTTACAATAAGGCATTTACTTGCTTGGATGAAAAACGGAACTTAATATTAGTTCAAGGAATTCCAAGAGTTGTGACTATCAGAGAAGTTCCAGCATTGCAATTGAAGAAAATATATAGGAAAGGATGTCAAGTATTTGCAATGCACATGGAAGAGGCACCTAAGGATAAAGTGCCAAGTATTGAAGATTGTGAAATACTAAAAGAGTACAAGGATGTCTTTAAAGAGATACCGGGATTTCCTCTGAAAAGAGATATTGATTTCTCTATAAATGCGATGTCAGAAGAAACACCTATATCCAAGACTCCTTATACGATGAGTACGTCATAATTAAAGGAGTTGTGGATGCAACTTGAATATCTTCATAAGAAGGGGTATATACGCCCAAGTGTGTCACCTTGGGGTTCCCCAATATTGTTCGTGAAGAAGAAGGATGGTACATTGAGACTTTGTATCGACTTCAGGCAGTTGAGCAAGGTAAAAATAAAGAACAAGTATCATTTTCCAATGATAGATGACCTATTTGATCAGTGGTGAGGCACGCATATATTTTTGAGGATTGATCTTAAATATGGATATCACCAAGTGAAAATAAAAGAGGAATACATCAGTAAGACTTCCTTCAGAACAAGGTATGGTCATTATTAGTTTACAGTGGTGCCATTTGGGTTTTCAAATGAACCAGTTGTTTTCATGTGTTTGATGAATGGAGTTTTCATAGAGTATTTAGATAAGTTTGTCATTATATTTCTAGATGACATACTTATTTATTCAAAGTCTAAAAAAGAGCATGAGAAGCACTTGAGGATGGTACTACAGGTATTGAGAGAGCATCAAATTTATGAAAAGTTGAGAAAGTGTTCGTTTTATCATCGACAAATTCATTATTTGGGTCATATTAGTTCCAAGGAAGGAATAGTTGTGGATCTAAAAAAAGATAAAATCCAATGAGGAATGGACAACACCTAGAAATGTCACAGAAATGAGATCTTTTATGGGACTAGTAGGGTATTGTAGAAGGTTTATTGAAGGATTCTCAAAGATTGTGCGTCCAATCACATCCCTGCATAAGAAAGGTGCACAGTTTGAGTGGAATCCAGATTGTGCAAGGATTTTTCAGCACTTGAAGAGTTTGTTGACAAGTGCGTCAATTTTGAGAATTGTTTATCGTGATGCAGACTTTGTTGTGTGCAGGAATGCATGCAAGGAAGGACTCAGTGGAGTCATGAGTTAGAATGGACATGTGGTATGCTACGAATCAAGAAAGTTGAAAGATCATGAAAGGCTCTATGCTACTCATGATTTAGAATTGGCAGCTATAGTGCATGCCTTGAAAATGTGGTGGCATTATCTTATGGGTAAAAGATTCGAGTTGAGGACAGACCAAGTGGTATGAAGTATCCATTTGGAAAACCAAGTTTGAATGCCATACAAAACAGGTGGTTAGAATTCCTTAGTGAGTATGACTTGACATAAATCATATCATGTGAAAGGAGAACAAGGTGGCTAACACACTCAACAAGAGGGTGCATGAGATGCATTATATAGCCATTAGCATGTATTAGACAGATTTGTGCGTCAAAATTTTAGAAGTTTCCAAATCAGATCTTTGTTATGTGGACATAAAGGCGACGTTACAACAAGGTATGTTGCAGTAGAATTTGGAAGGTTATGAGCTAAGCGAGGATGGGATCATCATGTATAGGCACAGATTCTATGTGCCAAATGATCAGGAGTTGAAGGGCATGGTATTGTCATAGATGAATAAGGTCCCTTATGGGGGACATCCAGGTACCAGAAGACAATTGTCACAGTCAGGAAACAATACTATTGGTCAGGTATGAAAAAGGAAGTTGTTGATTTTATTGCTAGATGTCTTGAACGTCAAAAGGTCGAGGCTAAGAACATACATACAACTGGTTCGCTACATCCTTTTCCCATTCTTGAGTGGAAGTGGGAAGTTGTAACCATGGACTTCATAGCTAAGTTTCCTAGAATTGCTAAGCAACTTGACTCTATTATGGTGGTGGTGGAAAAGCTTACTAAAGCTGCCCATTTTGTTCCAATGAAGTCAACGCATAAGGAAGCCGACATTGTTGAGATATACATGTGAGAAATTTCCAAGCTGCATGGTGTACCTAAGACAATTGTGTCTGACAGAGATTCTGAGTTCACCTCGAACTTTTGGAAAGGGCTATTTAAGGGATTTGGAACAAAATATGAACTTTAGCACAACATATCACCCTGAAACAGATAGACGGACAGAGAGGGTAAATCGGGTGATTGAAGATATGTTAAGAATGTATGTAATGGATAAGACATAAAAATGGGAAGACTACCTTCATTTGGTAGAGTTTGCTTACAACAATGAGTATCATGCATATTTAAAGATGAGCCCATTTGAAGCAGTTTATAATAAAACGTGCAACATACCAGTGAGTTGGGACAACCCAACAGACCGTGTAATAGTTGGGCAAGATCTACTCCGAGAAATGGAGTATAAGGTAAATATAAGGAAGAATTTAAAGGTTGTCCAGGATAGGCAGAAAAGATATGCAGATAAAGGTAGAACCCATAGAAAGTTTAAAGTGGGAGATCACGTGTCTTTGAAAGTGAAGGCCAGGCACAATTCATTGAAGTTGGGAAAGTGTTCTAAGTTAGGAACGCGCTACTGTGGGCCATTTGAAATCTCAGAGAGGATCGGTCCCATTGCATATATGTTTTCATTGCCTGCATCCTTATGCATTCATAATGTTTTCCATGTGTCATTGTTTACAAAATTACGTACCTAATGATAATCATATTATTTATTGGAATGTGATTCAGGTGGAGCTAAAAGGTGATTTTCAAGTGCGATCGGTTTGCATATTGGATCAAAAAATCAAGCATCTCTGGAATCGAGCCATGGAGTTCGTAAAGGTCCAATGGACCTGGTATGGTCCTAAGGATGCAACCTTGGAGCACAAGGATGCTATGTGGTTAGAGTATCCTCATCTTTTTGAATATTTTTGAAAATTGTGTATGTACATGTGTAAATGATGCACTGAGGACAGTGCATAAATAAGGGGAAGGGGAATGTAATGTCCCTAGTCTAAAAACCTATGTACTACACATATAGGTTGGCACCAATTGTAAATGTAAATGTACATTTAGGTTGGTGAGCCATTGGCACTAAGTTTTGATGTTGTGTGCACCTGAGTAGTGCGCGAAGTGTTGTATCAAAGATAGGGTGCACACATTTCATAGTGTTGCGCACACTTGGGTAAGTGTGCAGTAATGACCTAGAAGTGCACGCAGAAATTATTTATATATGTGTGTGTATATATATATATATATATATATATATATAT
>ML778436.1:1348234-1405570 GCA_009831015.1 Picea engelmannii | reverse complement strand
ATATTACATCGTTGCGCACAGTCAGACTCGGACGAAAAGAGATGGGGGGGAAACTCCACCGGAAAATGGAAAAGGGGGGTGGGACTTAAGTCTTAGGGAATATTTTATAATATTTCTAGAAAAATGTAAAGTGGTGGACAATTATTTTATCCTAAGTTCTGGGGTAGGGAACGAGTCACCAAGTAGCTTAATCTACTTCTGAAGGTGACAAGTGTCGAGTTGAAGGTATGCAATATATATTGTTGGACTTGGTGTATTTTGGGAATTATGATGATTATGATTATTCAGGGGATGATTATTCATGTTTTAGGCTCTCATGAGCAAAAGGAGGTCGGACTATATGGAAAATTCGATTATTACATTATCTGCACAAAGAAGCTTGTAATGTGTTGTGGGGCTGTAATAAGAATTTGCTCTCAAAGAGGTTGGTTGTCAAGACCATGACTAGCCTCTATGGGTGAGAGATTGGTTGTTGAGAAGTGGGTTGTCAAACCCGTGAACATACTCTCTAGGTGATATTTTGGCTGATAATTGTTCCCTAGTGCACTGAGCATTAGTCACAAGGCACAAAGACTTTATGTTCGGCCTGTGGTTGGTAACCCTGGAAGGGAAGTGGGGCAGCCAAAGGAATATTGAGAAAATAAGGGGAACACTTCCTTGGGTGTGAGAGGTGCATAGGGAATGAGGTATTGTGGGCTAGTTGCAGCAGCGGACACCCAGGACTGAGAAATTATGTTGAGAATCAGACATTAGCTTGTCACTAGGAACCCTTTTTTCCCTAGTGGATTTAAGCCTCAGCTCAAGGGTGACCTATTGCTAAAATATTATGAGCAACAGAGTCTATGGTTGGGAGGAACATCTGAGTTATGCACACAGTTGGTGACTTTCATAAAAGATAAGTGTCTTTATGTGCTTGTCTTATTTTCTGTGTGCATATTTATCTATGTTTGATATGGGTTAATTTTTGTATGTTTTCTCATATAATTAATGACTGTTATTTTGTTTAATGTTGCTTGTGCATGTAAGTATGGTTCTTATAGCCTATATTTGTAGTTGTGCATGGATATGACAAATGTTGATATTCTTGTATGTTAATTTAACCTTGTGATTTTGGTTATGAGTCTTCAATAAGAGGCTGAATAGATGTGTGCGTAGAGAACACTCTGTGTGCATCAGAGGCTAGAGTTATTTGTGTGCATAGGGAAGCATTTTGCATGCACAAGTAGGACGGATTTGGTAATGATGCCAGAATGGGCACGTGCACAATAATTCTATGTGTTTAGTTTACTTGTGCATAGTTGTTTGAGTTATTTCCACTGTGTAAAGTTGTGTTACAAGGAGTAAGTTATTGTGGTGTATCTCAGTTGAGGGTGAGTGCACTACTTAAAGTGATACTACGTAGACTAGTGTTTAGTATAAAATCTATGTAGTGGAGTTTTGGAGTAGCATGGCCCAGTAGTATGTTGGGGATGTTACAGATTGGTATCAGATAATTGTTAGAGAATACATTGGGAGAAGTGTGTGACATGGCCCAGCCAAGGGAGGTTTGGGACGTTATACAGTTAGTGGAAAAAGTAGTTACTCCAGCGACATATCTGACAACTTTGGAGGCTCACAACAAGAAGGAGATAAAAGTAGAGAGGATCCTTCTGGATTCGGTGAAGGATCATCTAATTCCTCACCTATTCAAGAAGAAGATGACCAAAGAGATGTTTGATGCCTTGGTAAGTTTATTCCAAAGTAATAACATGAATAGAAATATGGTCTTAAGAAATAAACTCAGATCAATTTAGATTTCTAGATCTGATAATGTTACCAGCTACCTCATGAGGATCACTTAGGTACGTGATCAACTTGCAACCATAGGGGATAAAACAGAGGACATAGAACTCGTGAATGTGGCATTGAATGGTCTTCCCAAGTCTTGGGAATTATTTGTCAAAGGATTTTGTGCTTGGGAAAATATCCCAGATTGGTAGAGACTTTGGGATGATTGCATCCAGGAAGAGACTTGGGAGGAGCCTAAACAAGGAAATAAGGGAGATGAAGAGGAGGAGGACCCAGCCCTTGTCAGTAATACAAGAAAGGGTAAAGGAAAGGGTTCCAAGGGTAACAATGAGGAATCAACCTCAAAGATGAGTAAGAAGGACTTGAGTAAAATCAAGTGCTTTGTGTGCCACAAGTATGGGCATTATGCATCACAGTGTCTGAAGAAGAAGGGGAAAGGGAAGACGCAGACAGTGGCATCAACAGAGACACAACTAGATGATTTTGCAACAAAGTTTGAGAAGGAATTATCAATGTTCTCCTACCTCTCTACCATCACCATCTCAAGGAGTGCATGGTACTTGGACAATGGTGCTTCTCATCATATGACAGGGACACATGAGTTTTTCACTAGTTGGTTAGAGACAGACTCAGATCTACATGTGGAGCTTGGCACTCATGCCAAGTGTGGTGTAGAAGGAGTTGGGACTTTCGAGTTCCAGCTAGAGTCAGGAGGGTTTCTGAAAGTGGCAGATGTGTTGTATGTAACATAATTGAAGAAGAAATTTCTCTCAGGTTCAGTTTTGGAGGACATGGGTTTTTCCATTACTTTTTATTGAGGGAAAGTACTCATATGTTCAAAGGGATCTATCCTGGACACAATAGTCAACATTGGTGTCAGAGAGGGTAAGTTATATAGGTTGCAGGGAAAGCCTATAGGAGAATCCAAGGGGAAGATCTAAGGGGAGAATAGCCAAAGGATGAGTAGATTTCACAAATGTCTAGTGTGTGGAGTCAACCGTCAAATGGGAAGAAGGAGTTATCCCCTTCTAGTCTTTTCAAGAGACCTAGTTGGTACAAGATGACATTGATGGGCACTCAAGAGAAGGAGGATATTAGGAGTACATTGATGGAGAGTAGGCCTCTAGAGAAGTTTCCAAACTCTATTGCACTAATGAGTAGCATCATTGATTTTGAGTCTTCCAGTGTTCAAGAAGCAGCTAACCAGTAGGGTTGGTGGGATGCCAATGAGCAGGGTGATGTGTGCGACATTATGTCAGGTTCAGAGGGAGAACCAATTCTAGGTGGATCTTTGGTAAATACCTTCCTTTCTAAGAGGGATTGTTGATGCATGTATCATCAAATAGGTATTTCCACATAGGCTTGGTCTCTAGCATGCAGAAGTCATCGAAAGCCTTCTATCTTGGTAAATTTACTTTAGTTAAAGGAATTATTAAAGTAAAGTTCTTTTATTAATTAAATATTGAATCAATTGAGTTATTTAAGGAAATGCTAAAAGTAATTAGCATTTAATCTCAAGTGAATGTGAGAAGTAATCTCAACCGTCAATCACTTTGGAGATTAGAAATAGATTATAAAAGCAGGCTAGGGTGAAGGAGGAATACACTTGAGACATATTTGTCAGGATGGTCGAGAGATATTGACACAAAGGACAGGGAGATTTGGAACACGAAGGACTGTGATTCAGGGATATCTTGGATAGGTGGAGAAGGACTTCCATCTAGAGATCATTTCAAGGAGAAGAGAGAACAGAGGATGTTGCAAGTGGGTTTGAGTCAAGTGAACCCATAGGAAAGTGTTGCATTGTACGAATATTTACATACATGTATGCGAGAACCATTGGAGACATGCGTGTATACATGGGAACACAGTAGGGACATGTGCATACATCTCGAAAAGAGTGTAGTTCTGGGCCATACAACAAACTAGACTTTGCCAGGTTTGTCTACAGTTGTATTTCTCTCAATGGGCCACTATCCCTATTATGGGAGCCTTGATTTAGCATAATAAAATCATTCCCAGCACAGGTTTTCCCTCCAGGTTTTTTCCAGGGGTATCTACCCAAAAATATTGGTGTTCATGTGTGCATGATTTGGTTTCCAGTTTTTTCTTCCACTAGATTTATTGAGTTGAATATTTCAATTGTGTATTTTTGTTTTGTGAGCTGCTAATCTGATTTGTAGTAAGGAAATCACTAGATAACAAGATACCTAGGTTATGGAGTAAGATTTTGTCAATAGGGAAAATAAGAATTTCATATTCACTCCCTCCCCTCTTTACTACATCTGACACACACCACATGTTCCTCTGTCCTCAACTGCTATAAAAAAAAATTGTCTCTATTCATACTCATTTCCTTCAGATCCACTCTCATCTCTAGCCACCATTCGGTAACAATGCAGTCGTTGCTACCAACATGCTCCTTGGAACATATGAGCCCAGTCTCCAATCCAAGAAACCTTATGATTGTGTTTTCTCTTGCAACCTACTCCTGTGGTCATAAAAATTCAAACTACACACTCGCTTAATTCCATTGACTATGATTTCATCTCAATTGTGGATAATTTCCACCACAACTATCATCTCATTAGATCACAAATGACCCACATTGGATCTTTCATCTCAATATGATAATCATGGATAATCACCACCACAACTACCATCTATCTATAACAACAAATTATCTCAGAGACCATCTTCCTTCTCAGTAACAACCTTCTGAAATTTACTTCATGCAAGTTTTTGTTCTTGGCTATATTCATCTTCTTCCAGCTTCAATATTTTCACTCTGGCATATGGTCCTTTCTCTTGTGCATATTCTTTCCCTATGCAATCCTAATTCTAAATATGCTACTGCTCCATCATCTTCAATCATTTTAACTCTTGGTTCATTCACCTCCTCGACCTTCTCATCTTTACAGAGAAATACTTGGGATTTTTCATGTATCCATCAACTAGACTACCATTCAAAGGCCTTTTCTCTAGCATTGTCTCCCACCATTCTTCTCCCAACAAACACAAGTTGAAATAACATTCTCTCGAGTCTTCTTGCAACCACAGTTATATAAGAACACAAACATGAAACCAAATCCTCAAGAGCATAACCAATCTCACATACTCTTGCAAATCCTTTCATCCCAAAGCTAAAGCTAACTTGATACCCTTTCATATTCTTCCATCCTAGAGATTAACCTTTCTCTTATACCACCTGATGCAAAGAGAATCCACCCCTTGCACGTCAGAGTACATACACAGTGAATGCCAGGTGTCTTGCACAAGATAGGGAATGCATTTTCTCCCAAAACTAGTTTTTCACAATGTAACCACAGATATTTCTCCACATTGAGCCAGGATACAACCGCTAGGGTTGCGCATTGGGCATTGTCTACTCTTCTTATACACCAATAGAACATAAGTATGCACTGAACATTTGCATAGATTCTCCGATATGAAATCAAGGGTTAGTTCTCAACCCAAGGGATCATCCTCCCTCCTACGTAGACTTTTCACATCTCACAGACCCTCTTTCTTGCTCTCAGAAATATTTACGATCATACAACAAGAGCGCTCATCCTCATTGGCATCATTCAATGATATCTCAAATGAAATATTCTACAATAATGCAACCAAATTCACATTACACAGAAAATTAAATCATTCATTCATGCCCATATACAAAGAACCATAAATCTAAGCATAGTCTTCCCCATACCTGCGCCCACCTGCAGATAAACACAATCGAACCATTCTCCACAAAGAGGTAGACATCACTCATCTATTTATAATCGTCTAGGAAAAGGAAATGTAATTAGATCTAGACATACAAATAAAACATCCATAGAATCATACACATACTCATCCATGCATACACATCAAGATTCAATATGGAAACCTAATTTCCTTTTATTCATGGCTTACACAATAAAATACAATACATCGGCTCAAAGGCCACATATGTGAGCTTTAAAAACTCATTGGATTGCCAGGGAAATCTCAACCATTCCTCTATCACTTCTCTCACAAGATCTCCTTCTCCCCTTGCAAGATCCATTTCCCAGTTACTCGACGTTGTGTTTAATCATCTCCAGGAAGCCATTAACCTTCAGCTTCCCATGAACTCCTCATGCCCATATGTTTTCATGTTTTGTCCTATAGGGTTTGTCTTATTCTTTTGGATTGACTCACCTTCCAGGTTCCACTTAGAAACATGTGCTCCTTCCTCAACCATCCTCTTCCCTGTAACGGTTCACCTTCTCTTGAGCTATCTTCATGAGGCATGTGGTAAATATTACCTTGATTCCACATCTCTCATGCACTCGTCTTCTTTCCATGCTGCAGAAATGTGCCAATCCTAAGCACATGTCCATTCTCCAACAAGGAGTCCATACATCCATTTCATCGTAGCACATCCATCCTTCTACATTGCCACCATCTGCAACATATCACTATTGCAGCAATGTTGTCACTTCCTGCAGCTTATCACATTCCTCCACCAATTATTTTTTTCAACAATCAATCTCTTCCACAACATTGTCACTTACACAACCAATCATGCTCCGTAGCATATATTTTGTATAAGGTTCTATGGCATGTTATCTACAACAACTTTCGATAGCTTTCCTACAACAACTTCCCGTATATTTCCTACACCAACTTCCCACAACTTTCCTACAACTTTCCTACAACAACCTCCTACAACACGTATACAACAACGTCCTGGAACTCTCCAACAATAGCTTCTCGCAAAAATATCCCATAGCCATCTTCACCCTGGCAACCCTAGGATGACTTCGATGCTCCTGCATCATATTTCATGGATAGCCTATGTTGGAGTCCTGGAGGGAAGTGGGATACCCTAAGGGAGTTTCGAGTAGAGAAGGGAATCCCATTCTTTGGGTTGTGCGGGTTGATGGGGAAGAGGGTTATGGATTGATAATTGTTGTAGGTGTAATTAATTACCATGATCTTGGAAATTGGGCTATGGGAAGATAAACTAGAGCCAACAATAGGAAGAGTGTTCACATTGTGGATTCATAACCTCAAATTAGATGTGGCCTTTATTGTAGAGAGATATGGTGTAGCAATGATCCTATGGTTGGGTGGAACATCCCTCTTCTACAACCAATTGTTGGAAAATTCTAGACAGATAAGTATTCCTAAATGTATATGTGAATTGTGTCGAACTAATACTTATTTTTTATGGTTTATGTCGTGGTTGAATTAATTTATGGTTTTTCATTGTGACTATGTGTGCTAGCCTGCATTTATGATTTATGGTTTCATGATTATTTGAATAGTTACATTTAGGTTGCATAAATCTACAATGTCATTCCTGCTTAAAGTAAATAGTTAATAACAAAGAAATAAAATCAATTCCTTAGTAAATTGGTGTGAATTTGGGTTGTTAAGAGAGTACCCCATATCCTCAAGTGCATAAAGTGCATTGTCTATGTTACAATTGCCTTGCTGGCCATGTTCACAATTTGTTGCTTCAACACCTTCCTCATCATGTAGCCTACTTTAACATTGTTACAATGTCCTTTGTTGTCTTTGGCTATCCTTAGATCCCATTGGATTCTATCAACCATATGTGCTCTTATTTTGACCATCTTTGTATTGTTTTTCCCTTTCTTTAGCACTTTCCAGCCAATCTCAACTTGGCCACTCCACATTTCCAACCCAAATACCATATTGGTGTGAATCTTCAGCATATGCTTCCTTTTATGGTTAACCTTGCCCAATTTGATTGTTCCTAAGTATATGGGTAGCTTTTGGAGGCATACATGAATAAATACCTAAATTTAAAAGTAAATTAGCATTGTGAAAATTTTGTAAAATTCAGTTGGTAGGTTAAGTGTTTGAAAAAATGATCATGGGGGGAAAGCATTGTATAGAGACATGACTCCCACTTTAAAATCCCAATTTGGGTATGGGTGTAGTCATTGTAAGGACAATTCAGAAGGGAATAATTTTGATGGTCCATACCTTGGAGAATTGCTTTAGAACTCTTCAAATCATGAGAAGAATAAGAGGCCTATAGCCTTGATTTGATCAAAATGATGAAGTGCATATTTACCATCATTTGAAAGAAAATGATACAAACCTAGAATTGAGACGTATCTAACAGTTTATTGGTATGCACACTTCTTACAATTCCATGGCTATAACAAGGATAATTAAATAACATAATGGGATAATATTGTTGAAGAGGATACATGGAAGACGGAAAAAACTTAACATCCACGAAGAAGAAGTTAGAAGCCTAAATATAAATATAGAAGCGACAAAGTCTAATGAGAAAGGAAATAAAATTATTCATTAGAGTTGGTCAAAATTATTAGTTTGAATATGGAAGTGTAGAGTTGATAATGAAAGGATGTTGAAATCTCAAGAGGAGAAAAATCAACTGGACACTTAGTTACTATAGAGTTTAATTTGTTTCCAAAAGAAAATGAAGAATGGATCAGACTCAAGGTATGAGGAAGGATGCATAGTTCATTCAAGAAGAGAAAACCATAGAATATCCTAACACTCAATAAGTTCTACCAAAACTCAAAGGCATCATTACTAACCAACACATTTAGTGAGGAATCCATATGCATATAAAGAGTCAAAGAGCATCGCAAAAGTGTCTCCATATAGATATCAAAGGAGAAGGTATGTGCAAAAGCAGTTGCAAGGAGAGTTTAGGAAGATCAAGCCACCCACTTTTGTGTTGAAATCCCCTTACTCCAACACCTAGGTATCTTGTTATCTAGTGATTTTTGTACTGCAAATTAAGTTAGCAGCTCACAAAACAAAAATACACTGCTGAAATATTCTACTCAAATAAAGATAGTGGAAGCAATACTAGAAACCAAAAATCTCATGCACAAGACACAAAGATATTTTTCCCATCAACTAAGATTATCATTCAAATAACTTCAAAGCTTACAAGGGCTCTTTTACTAGGGAAAAAAGCCCAAATGGAAAAGAGACAAAGTACATCAAAACTTGACTGGTTGATTTGCTGCCAAACCTATTGTATGATCTTGTATGGCAACAATGCAATTGTTATGCTAATCTTGGCACTGTCCCGCGTTATACGCATGAATGTAATGTTGAAACTTGTGCTACTGTAATGTTGAAACTCGCACTGACTAGGAAACCTATTCTAGAATACATGCATTGTTTGTGACGGTTGATCCTTTTGTTGTACGGTTGTTCTCTCTCTTCCTCTGGCCTAGATCTCTAGATGGAAGTCCTTCTCCACCTATCCAATATCTCTTTGAATCACAGTCCTTTGTGATCCAACTCTATGTGTCAAATCAATCTCTCTCAATCAATTTTTCAAGTGTCTTCCTGCTTCACCCTAGCCTTGCCTTTATAAGATTGAGTTATGACTTAACCCTAATCTCCAAATTGATTGACGGTAGAGATTACTTGAGATCAATAACTATTATTTAATACACTAATGTTAATTAAATAATTTACTTAAATAAAACTCAACTTATTAATAAAAGAACTTTACTTTAATAATTCATTTAATTGAAGTAAAGTGAAGGATAAAAGGATTTGGACGATTTCCACATGTCTAGGCACATAAACCTGTGCAGAAATACTTGTCTGATGCTACCATGCATCAACATTTTTATGATGAAAATAAGATGGGAGAGCATGTTGAAGCTGGTTTTTTGGAAACGAAGTACTTTTAGCTACATAACTACTCATCCAATCTAGAAGCCAGAATCACTATATAAAAACTACAAGGGAAAGCTTGTATTTGGTGGGACCAACTAATGCAGATTAAGCACATTTATGAGAGGATAATTTCCTCCAAGCAATTCAAGAAGTATTTCTAGTAGCAATATATTTTTTAGCATTAATGTGACAAGAAGACACATGACGTTTTCGAACTCACATTGGGAAATATGACTACGGAAGAATATGAAAAGAAGTTTTTGGAGTTGCTGAGGTAGGTTAACTATATCAAAGATGAGAAGGAAAACATATAGAGATTCCTAATTGGGTTGCATGCATTCCAAAAAGATAAAAGTTAGTTTGATGAACCTAAGAATATTGAAGAGACAATCAAGAAGGCCAAATATTTGTATGACCATAACAAAGGTAGAGTGGATTGTCAAAAGTCTTCGAGAGATAAGAAAAGGGAAAGAAAGATCAGAGAAAGAAATGATTTCAACATCCTTTCTTCGGGAATAGTCCTAATACACATTAGCAAATCCAACATCATATCTTGGATAAAAAATGGAAGAATCCTTGGGAAAAAGGGCAAGGTAGCCAATAAAATTTTGGGGATGTGAAGGAAACTATTTGTATAGAGATTTCCCTTAAAAGGAAGGAAAAATGAGGGACATGCACAAAATACCAGAGGAAACTACAATGAAAGATGTGAGAAAGAATGTACCAAGAATATATTCCACCCTGGAGAAGGTAGACCATCAGTCACACACGATTGAAGTTAAAGGTAATATTACCAATCAACCTATTTGCAATTTTAATTGATTCGGGAGAAATTCATAGTTATATTACCCCTAATTTGGTTAAAATATTTCATTTAAAAATAAGTAAGCATGAGAAATCATGGTTGGTTTAATTGGATATTGGAACTAAAAGAAAAATTAATGAGATTGTCAAAGGTTTCCCATTAGATATAGGTGGTGTCATTATTATTGCAAGCTTGAACATAATACTGCTTGGTTCACATAATGTTCTTATTGGAATGGACTAGTTGGAATTGTGTCATGTTGTCCTAGACTGTCATAATAACACTTTCACTTGTCTTAACGAAGAAGGAAAGCAAAGGACAATGAAAGGCATTCCTAGACCCATTTCTAAAAGGGAAATTTCATCCTTACAACTAAAGAGATTCTTCAAGAAAGGGTGTCAATTGCATGTTGATCATGTGGAAGAGATAGAAAAGTGTACAATCCCAAACCTCGAGGACTTTCCAATGTTGTAGGAGTATGCATATGTATATGGGGAGATACTAGGTTTACCACCAAAAAGAGATATTGATTTTTCTATTAATTTGAAGCCTAAAGATACTCCAATATCTAAGACTCCATACATGATGAGTACACCCAAATTGAAGGAGCTTTAAATGCAATTAGAAGAATTGTTAAAGAAGAGGTATATATGCTCAAGTGTCTCTCCTTGGGGAGAATTAGTACTCTTCGTAAGAAGAAAGAAGGGACTTTGCAGTTGTGCATTGATTTTAGACAGCTAAACAAAGTCACTATGATAAATAAATATCCTTTACCAAGAATTGATGATTTATTTGATTAGTTGAGGGGAGAAAAAATATTTTCATAGCTAGATCTGAGGTCATGCTACCATAAAATAAGGATAAAGGATGAACATATCAGTAAGAAAATTTTCAGAGCCAAGTATGATCACTATGAATTTGTAGTGGTTCCATTTGGAAAGTCCATGCACCAACTACCTTCATGTGCTTAATGAATGAAATTTTCATAAATTACTTAGATAAGTTTGTCATTGTATTCTTAGATGAAATTATTATTTATTCAAATTTAAAGGAGAAACATGAAGAGCACTTGAGGTTAGTACTACAAGTGCTAAGAGAGCATCAACTGTATGCAAAGTTAAAAAAGTGTTCCCTTTACTAAAGGCATACTCATTACTTGGGATACATAATCTCTATAGGAAGAATAGTAGTAAATCTAGAGAATATTGAAGCTATTAAATAATGGCCTACACCTAAGAATGTAGCCGAGGTAAGGTCATTCATGGGGTTTTCTAGATGCTACATAAGATTCATAGAAGGATTTTCCAGATTGCCCATCCCATTACATAGTTATAAAACAAGGGAATTAAATTTGAATGGACACCAAAGTGTGAAGAAAAATTCCAATTGTTAAAGGAATTTCTTGCTAGTGCACCCATTCTTAAGATTAATGGCCCAAATGAATATTTGCGGTATGTACAAAATCTTGCAAAGAGGCACTAGGTGGAATTCTTACTTAGAATGGGCATGTGATTTGTTATGAATCCAAGAAGCTTAAGAAACATGGAAAGAACTATGCCACATGATTTAGAACTCGTTGCAATATTTTGTGTGCTAAGGATTGTTTATGAATGTAGCTCAGACATGTATTTCCACAAGGGGTGTCTAACTTATGGAAATCGTCATTTAATGACTACTATGTTTTTGGGAGTTCACTTTCTTAATTAATTAATTAAGTGAACATATTTTTTATAAAGTGAGTTTAATTTAATAAAGTTCCTAAGTTTTGGCACCAGTGACTTGAATTCAATGTGAGTCATTCATCCAACGGGACAGTGAGATTTAATCTCGTTCGTTGAGATTAGGGATTTGGCCCAAGTCAATGTTATAAAATGACAACAAAGGGAGGAGTCAAGACACACATTCATTATTCATAGTAGAGTGAGTAATTTGGCTAGGAGATAATAGGGCATCAGTTGTTGCACGCAAATCAAGGCAACACAAAAATTGATGCAGCACAGATTTCACAGTAGCACAAAAATTGAGGCAGCATAGATTTTGAGGTACCACATATTTTGAGGCAACACAAAAATCGAGGCAGCACAGAAATCAACACAACACATGTGAGTTGCAAAGATTTATTACAACAACGTATCAATCGTATAGTCCGTACAGATACTACGAACAACCTCAACAGATCAACATAACACAGATTGAGGCACTGTGATTTATCAAGTTTGCAGGGTGATTGTGGGTTTTCTTTCTCATAGTCATTTTCCCGAGTATAGGAGATCTTGTAAGTTCTGAAGTTATTTTGAATGAAGAACTGATCTTGAACAGAAGAAAAAAATAATTGTCAATGTGTGATTTTGCTTTTCTGAAATTTTTGCTACATTAAATGGTTAAATAATTCCAATAGTATAAATAAGATCTAATCTCATTTATCTAGGCACCGGTTTTAAAGAAATTAAAAAATATGTGGAGGCATTACTTGATGGGGAGAAAGTTCAAGTTAAGAACATAACATAGTGGTCTAAAATATTTGTTTGAACAATAGAATTTAAATGATAGGAAAACAAGATGGTTGGATTTTCTTAGTGAATATGACTTTGATATTAAACATATTAGAGGGAAGGAGAACAAGGTTGCTAGTGCACTCAACAAAAGCGTAAACACAATGCATGCTACAACCATTAGTATGTGAAAATATGATTTGAGGAACAAAATTCTTGAGGTTGTTACCTCTTATGAGCATTAACTTTAGATCTAGGAAGGCTTACAACAAGAGAATGCACAACATAATTATGAGGGTTATAAGTTGGAAGAGAATGGCATTCTTGTGCATAAAAATAGAGTGCATGTTCCAAATTCTTATGAGTTCCTTGAGTGGTTTCATTGGATTTTTTATTTCACCTAGCAACTACACCTCTTAGTTAGCCAGTAGGGTTGGCATGAATAATATCCCCAAGCAGTAGTTAGAACGGATTTTCCTTTCCATGCATGTTTTTTTTTCATTTGCATGTTTACTTTCCTACATTTCTTGATTTGTAAGATGCACCTTCTTGTCCTTAGAATAGTTTCTTGCATATCACTTTTATTCTTTACTTTCATTTTTTATATTTGCAAAGTAGTTTTTTTTACTAACTAGGGGTGGTAGATTTGCCCTCAAATTTTACGTTGTTTACTGATTTCCATGGTGCATAGGTCACAGGTCTATGAAGATTCTGGAGTTCTCATACACTCTCGCATAAAGTGCATTTTTTATTTCACCTAGCAGTTGCTTCTCTTAGTTATCCAGTAGGGTTGGAATGAATAAGCTCCTTGAGTAGTAGTTAGAATGAACTTTTATTTCCATGCATGTTTTCTTTTAATTTGTGTGTTTACTATCATGCATTTCTCAATCTTCCTAATGCATCTACTTGTCCTTAGAATAGTTTATTCCATATCTCTTGTGTTCTTTACTTTCATTTTTTGTCTTCACAAAGTAGTTTTTATTATTGACTGGGGGTGGTAGATTCACCCTTGAATTTTACGTCATTTGTCGACTTCCATGATGCATAAGTCACATGTCTATGAATATTCTGGAGTTGTCATTCACTCTTGCATAGAGTGCATGTCCCCAAGTAGGAGCTAGATGTTACCCCCTTGGGGGTGAAAACCTTTGGATACCCTCACAAGGGTGTCATGTTGTTGCTTGCATGAGGTGTCATCCTCATTTTTTCCAAATCCAAACAAATTTCTTCTTGATCTCCACCAAATACATGACCATGCTAGCTCAATCGTGATATAGCTCACTTTCATCCCCGCTCCTCAGCCCATAGATTCATTATGATATGGTATGGTATGGTTAAGTTTTTTTCATTTGATTCCATGTATTAATATCTATTTTGACATGATGATATAACTTCTTAGCTCGTTGTAAAGTGGTACACATATAATGATTGTCTTTATTCATTTCAGAAAATTTTATAGTTTTATTACTTGCCTCGTAGTACCTTGGAGAACATGTTTTATGTTAAAAGTGTCATTTATTAGGGTGACTTGTACCATTGGGTGTCTAGTCCAGATAACTCTATCCATATCCCAACCATGCTAACCACTTTTTACCTCCCCGATATCATTTGTTCCATCCACATAAAACAAATTGCATCTTGGTTATGATTTCTCAAAGGTCAAAGTTAAAGCATGAATAAATAAATACATTAAGCCTAAGAGGTGAAGAATTAAAGTTAAAAAAACTAAATATTAATCTTGAGCAATGCCCCTCATTAAAAGGCTAATGCCCCTAGTCCCTGGTTTGTCTAAGAATATCTAAAGAAAAGGGACTCATTCAATAAACTGAGCATTTGAAAGAAAAAGGATTTAAGGGGTAGTAAAAAACTGGTCGAGGATGGTAACTCAATGCTAAGCTCCCTCTAGAAGGCTATTATAAGAAAAATTGCCTAGACAAATGAATCTAGATGAATAAAAATTGAAAAAATAAGACTTGTGCATGTCTAATACTTTGAGGGTCATCACATGAAATCATTCCCCCTTCACTTTCATCATTATTACACATTATTTCCTATGTTTCACCTAGGTACTTAAGAAATGTGGGTTTTTCTTAGGATTTGATGCCTATATAAGGGTTAATGGTGTTGTTCTTGGTAAAACATAGGCAAGTATTAAAATTAACCCCCTTTGTTATGTTTTGCTAAGATATTGTCACTAGGTGCTACCAATTAACGACTTGCTAAGAGGTTAGACCCATCACTTCGAGTTGGTATTATGCATTGGGATATGTGTACCATGCCTTGAGATCTATGACACTGATTTGGGATCTGTGATACTACATGGAGGTTTATGTACTATTTTATGCCCATATCTACAACCATTGGGATCTATGACATTTTCTTTGAGATCCATGTATCACATCAAGATACGTGTCACCACATTGGGATACATGACAAGGCATCAGACCATGACATGGATGCCATGTCATCACACATGCCACTTGGACCATTCATGTGCACTCTCCTTCCTCAATTGGATAGTTCATTGCATATTCATGAGTTATTTTCTCCCTTTGTACCACATGTGGGGGTAATTAATGCATTGGAGAAGGTGTTTGCATGTTACAAGGGTATTTTTGCATGAATGCTTGGACTCCTTGGTGATGTGGCACACATACTAGACCTTTATTGGAGGAGCACTAGCCCTTTCATATCACATGTGCCTATTGAGAGGTTCCTTATGGCTTGGATGACTCACATGTGGGATATAATGTCATCATCTTCTTAGACGTTTTGGACCATTCATTGGATGGACCTGGACATTGGACCTACTTTGGACTATTTGACCATCTCCTAGACATTGACATCATTTTTTTTAGGGGTGCACCTCTCTTGGCCTCCATCTTTCCCACACGTGTGGCTTCTCTATGTATTTTGACCCTTTCTAGAGGGATGTCTCACTTATGAGCATATTATTCAATGTATTTATGATTACTTGTATCTCGCCTGTGGTTTTATTGAGCAAATGGTTTTGAGCTCATGGCTTTTTAGCTACCACATGTTTTTGTAATGTATTTGAGGAGGCTTCTCACCTATAAAAGGAGAAGTCTTCCTCCATTTCATATTCATTGGAGAATAAAGAAAGAAGCTTTCTTGCCATTTGTCTTTAGTGTTTTTCCTATTCAAGTGAAGTTCCATGTTCTTCAAGGAAAATTTATAGGGTTGTACATTTGATGCGGTAAAGGTTAGTGTGAGGAAAGTAAAGCCAAAAAGGTATGATTTCAATCTATGTTTTTTCTATACTAAGCATTTTTCAGTCACATGTATGGTGCATTTTAGAGAGAATACTTATAAGTTTTATTCTATTGTATCATGATTCGCTAAAGAAAACCTTTCATTACTTCAATTATTTTTCTTTGTGGATTTAACCCCTTTATATAACACATGTGTTTCCCCCAGCTTGTGATTATTCATGATTAATGATTTCCATTCCATGGCATGCAAAAAATGTAAATGAATTATTGTTTAATTATAATTGCCAATAGTTGATTGTGGGGGTGAATCCTTGAGTATTGGCCATGATACCATGAGAGGGATTAGTGACGGGGCAGGAAGGGGGTTCGTATGCAAAGACCCCAATCCACCTTGGTGAATAATGTGAAGGAAATCGTCGATCAGTGTACTTTTGTTGGATTGTTTGTGTGTGGGGGTGATAGAGGACTCTAACAAAGGAACTCCAAGAGGATATCTGGGTCGTTGATCTACCGTGATTAGAGGAACTCCGAGAGGATATTTGGGTTGTTGATTTATTGTGATCGGAAGAACTCCAAAAGAAGATCTAGAACATTGATCTCCTATCAAAGGGCGCAAGAGAGTAACATGGATGGTGTTAGGTGTTAAGCAAGGGTTCCGCCACATGTCATGATGACTTGTCACCTACATGAGAGAATTCGTGTGAAGATGAATGAAGTGTTAGGTGGCGATGATGCCACATTTCCAACAAATATTGTGCCATGTGTCAGGTGGCGATGATGCCACATTTCCAACAAATATTGTGCCATGTGTCAGGTGGCGAACCTTTCAGGAGTTGACCTTTTCAGAGTTGACTCTGAAGGGTTCAGAGTACAACTCCGAAGAGCTTGGAGTAGGACTCCGAAGAGATAATCTAGATCATTGATCGGTGAGTGGGTGAGATGTAACGATAGTCCTCGATCTGACATAGGTCCTACCTAAGCCATGAGAGTATATGGAGATGACCTAATGACGTGGCTTGCCAAATCGGTAATCCACGGGTCCATGGTGGTGGTTGGTGTCACCTAGGGATTGGTCGATGGGACGAGAGTGGGTCTCATTAGGCGAAGAGGTCCTTTGGATATTCATTTCAATTATGGTCATTGGATTTGTTGGGGTTTGTCCTCAAGAAATATAGGCGATAGATCTCTGACGTATCATCGTCAGAGGTAGAAGGTGGGTGAATTGGGATAAAGTTTGAACACCGACGACATCGACATCGGCAACCCGACGAGATTTTTCGATCTGTTGTTGTGTGAGGGGATCTCCACCATTGATTTCCACGAGACGTGTTCAAAAGAAGAGTGAGGATGATGATGTCATGAATGACATGGCCTGCCATCAAGGTATCCAGAGTGTCCCTAGGATGAAAGGTGTCAATTATTCGTTAGTTGACGAGAGTCTGGAGAGGAAAGACAATGGTAACCATTGATCTCATCGAAGATTTGATGAGGATATCTTGACCGTTGGATCCATATGCTTCATCGTCGGAAATGGGGGATATTGGTAAGGTCATGTTCGACTAAGAAGTGCTGACAATGACAGAGAAATCACCAACGACAATGGGAATCGGGGCTAACGACAATTGTTGATTGACGGAGGGACAAGGTGAGACCTCCATTGTAGATCGTGTGGGTTACATCCACACACTGTGTAAACCTTGGGAGTTGGGCGTTAACCTCCGCATCAAATGAAATTGTCGATGTGCTCGAAACCATAGAGGTCAAGAGCTAAGAGCCGTAGGATTTGGGGGAGGTACTCCTTGGTGTATCATCATCATATTTTTTCTATTGGGACTGAATTGTGGGACAAGAAGTCTTGATGATGATGAAAGGTGTACCAAAGGATCGGGCCCATGAATCTAATGTGTCACTGCCATATCAAATGGCACGAGTAATAAGCGACCACGTGGTAAAGAGCCGATTGTTGACTAGTGAAGGCCCAAAAACTTTGAGAGCCTATAACTTTTGATCTTGAGCTCGGAACTGAGCATGGTTACAATCATTAGAAATCTCTCGATGAGGAGAAGATGATAGCATGATCAAGAGAAGGTTTTGAGATAGTCGAGGAAAGAACAAATTTTAATGCCCCATCTCTTAAAAGGATACTTAGGGGGTTGGGTGTGTTACAAACTGGTATCAGAGCAGGCTACAACACTAGGCTTGAATAGGCCAGAGATTAGTAAAAGGACTGGTATAATAAGGTAGAGATGAGCCTGTTTAAAATAATTTCTCTATGTTAAAATTTTACTCATTATCTGCATTAACTCCTTGGAGCAAGACTGCAGATTGAAGCATTTATGTTATTTTGAGTTTTTACAATAGAAACCTTAACATGATGACTGCAATAGAGGGATTAAATTGTTGACCTGGTGGAATAATGGCTACTCCTACATGAGTAGGAATATGTTGATAAACATTAATAATAAGACCTAAGTCTAGAAAATGAATAATCTGGATGGTTTTAATAAGTCGTAATATTGCCTGTAAGTACGGGTCGATGGATCCCCTGGAACTTTTAATTGTTGTTTAATAAAGAAAACTAAGCCCCATATGTATAAGTCCCTCAAGTTTAGAGGACTGACGGAAAATAGGTAAGGTCTATTTACTTGACCTGTAATAAATGAAATTTGGAGCTAGATTTATCTAGTTAAACAAAAGAGAAAGGGTCCTTTGGACTGTTGATAGTCCTCATAAAGGCAGTGAAATGACATGAACATATGAGAAATTTATGAGCTCATGGTTGTACTAAAGAAAATGTATAATCCTATTAACCTAAGGGAATGTCTATGCATATGAATGTAAAGGAATACAATTGAAATACATATGCACCGAGGGCATGAGAAAAATGCCTAGTGCACAAGGATATGTTGGAATGCATATGGTAAAGATTGAACATACATGTAACATGTATATAAGATTATTAAGTATGTGATTAGATATAAAATTTGGAATAGTCATAGATCATATGGCTAGTAATGATCTGATAATAGCAGCATAAGTAAAATGCAAATGATGTTGATTGACTATTTCCTTATGAAGAGGAGGTTGAAATGATTAATGAAAGTTTGGTTGAGGAAGTGTTAGAACATTTCTAGATGACCAATGGATCAGATTGGCATACAGAGAAGGATGATGGCTATATAGGTATGGATAAATACGCTCAAGTAGTGGCAAGAGGGAATTCAAGGAAGGATCCCTTTAGAAGAGGCATGTTGACCAAATATTATTTGAGGTATGGAAATGCTAAATAAATGTGAATGAATGAGGTAAAAAGGTGCAAATAATGCACACACATATATGTATATGTATGTATACATGCTTAAAAGTATAATATGAATACCTAATCAAGTAGGATGTGAGGCAAGGAGTGTGCTTGCCTATATTGAATAATGTTATAGAGGCATGGCTGACTTTGTTTTAAGAAGTCTATTTATCTTGTTTGAATACTAACCTGAGGAGGATGTGTCCCATTTCCTTGGGAAAAGCTAGTGTAAATTGTTGAAAGCATAAATAAGAAAGAATTCTCTATTGTCATAATAGAAGGAAGCATGATTATGTGTTTGAACAATCATGAGTTAAATGATTTTAAAGTAAAGTTGCATGTGAACTGTAAAGTGTTCCCATGGTAGACACATGGTATGATGAGGCAAGCGGTTAAGTGCATGTAAGCACAATGTGAATACAAGTTCATGAAATAGAGGTATTGGTTTGAATGCATAATAAGAATGCATGTGTATATTCTTTATGGAATATTGGGTAAACCTCTAAAATGATGAGGCTAGAGTTGACTCATGATTGAAGTGATTTTGAATAGTGATAGATATACAACAAGAGAGTTGCATGATAAAGAATTCCATGTGGAGGAACTGTGTAAAAACTTTGTGAAAAGAATAGAGCTAAAACCTCGATGATTGTTGAAAATTTGAAAATAGACTGCAAATTTTATTCGTATAAGAATCATGGATTACATTCTAAAATGTAATGCATGAATGAAATGATAACAAATGAACGAGCAACCATTCTGATGTATGAATGACAATGTGAAGAATGCACAAGTTCATAATTCATTGTGAACAAAAAAACTTCTTGTTGTAGCATGCTGAGGGACTCAAGGAGGATCTGATTAATATTGCTCAAGGAATAGAGCAGGTAGATCCCAAGAGGGATAAATTGTAAATGCAAAGAAAGGGAAAATAATTAATATTTTTCTCAGTATGAAACTCTGAATAATAAGACCGAGTTGTATGCTTTAAAAGGATGGATGTGATACTAAATACAACTGGTAATTGAAAGATAGAATATTGAATGTGTTTAAATAGCCTTGGTTGAGCCATGATATGTAAAGACCATGAGACCTTGGAAATAAATTAGTTGGACTGAAAATTCCAAGTTGTGTAGAAGGATTTGGAAAAGGGAAAAGTCCCTCAACTCCTTTCCTAATTATTATTATGTTTCTCTGAGATGAGAGACCGATATGTTGTTGTATGTGAATACCTTTGGCATGAGAAATGTTGTTGGTTGTATGATTGTATAAATAGCTGAAAATTTTGATTTTGTTTACACTCATGGAAACGTTGAGGGAAATGAGATCAGATGCATATAGATGTGCTAGAACATATCTGAAAATATTTTGTTAAAATAAACGATGTGGTAAATGCATTTTATTTTATATCACAGGTAATGTAAAATGTGAATGTAGTGATGTATGTCATGTGTAGGATATGATTGGAGTTGTTGGGAAAGGACAACTACCAATGGTGAATATCCTCAAACATAGGGGAAATAAAACAAAGTGGTTGATAGAAAATAATGTTGAAGGGACTTATGATTCCCCATGAAGCACCACTGATGAGGAGGTGTTGGCATCCAGAATAGGTATAAAAGTGTTCATGACTATGTGGCATAAGGTTTGAAAGGGATTGGGTAAGAATCCCTTCTGAAATATTTTGATGCTATATAATTGAATTTGAGTGGATGTTGGATGCCATTGATACCCAAGTATGGTATGATTCAGGAAAGGAACTTGAAGGAAAAATAAAAGAAATTCTAGCAATCAAGGATGATTAGCATCCTTGCAAGACAATTCATGAACAAAATGTCACGAATATATTGACCCAATCAGGAATGATTAGGAACAAAAGTACTCTTAAGCAGCACATTGATTGAATGCATTGAGAAATACATGTTTTCATCAGAGGGAAAATAATGGACTGCCCAGTATGGAAGGAGGACCTTCCATATTTTACATAGTTATAAAAATGGTAGAAAAAAAAAGGGAATGGGGAGGCCATGAATGTTGGCACCCTGGTTACTAGTTAAGAAAGAATGTTTGAATGCATATTTGAGGCTATGATAAGCTCAAAGCAGGAAAGACATCCATGATGTAATAATGAATGTGGATAGGTATTCCATGTGGTTAGAGTTTGGATGAGTTCCAACACACCATGGAAAGAGAGCTTAACCTGAAAAATGACAATATAAAACCAATACAAGGTTGCATTGTGAGTGATTGTGACAATGAACATTGGCACACTAGTTAATTTAATATGATGAAATGATTTCCGATAGAAGAGCTTGGTATGATGAAATAATGCATGAGTGATCCAGATGGATTTTTGCGGCCTCCCACCTATTCCAACTAGCTCATTTTGGCTGTTTTCTAGTTTGGTAGTTTTTTTTTCTAGTTTTTGGGTCCTCGACTTCCGGGGTCGTTTTGAGGCCCTAAACAACATTTTTAGGGCTTGACATAGTCAAGATATAAATACATTTAAATTCGGATGGAAACATGTGTATTCCTCAGATAGACCTTTCCAACGAGCTATCGTGTGCCTAAAACGGAGATCATATACAAAAGTTACGAACCCGAGAAGTTGATGTACTAACTTACCCCAACAGGGCCCACATGACTTTTGGCACTTCATCTCCTAGTGTTAGGTTTTTGGATGTATAGGGTTTTGGAATTCTTGTTTATTGTAAAAAGGATTGGAGAGCCTCATTGTAACCATCTTCTTGTGAATGAGCACAGTCGTCACATCTCTTCTCAGAGATAAGCCGCCACCATTCTAGCAAGCTTGTTTTCCATTGCATTTTACAGTTTCAACACATTTTCTTATTGAATAGAAACCAATTTTAATGTATCTCTATTATTACATCTCTGTTATCCTTATGTTTCTGTGTTAAGAATAATAATAATCTATATTCATTTCGTTCTGCTCATAAAATCCGGATCAATGAGTAAGGAATGATAAATTATTTTTATTATATATCATTGAATATATTAATGTCATGTAACTGTTAGATTTCACAAATTAAAAATTGTTTGTGATGCCATTGTAAATTTGCAATGAGAATATATATGTACAACAAGCTAATAGTTTGTTATGGTTGTGTAACGATTGAATTGCAGGAAGGAGGGTCTCGAAAATGGCAATATTGTAAGCCTATGAGGAAGACCAATGTTTGTTGGTTGTAAAGAGCCAAATTGTTATGAGAAGGAAATATCATGCTTGTGAACTCTGGTTCCAATATGGAACACATTTAAAAATGAAATGAAATTGTGAATTTGAAAATATGTGGGTAACATATTTGAAAAGAATTTTGATTGAAAATTGATGAAAATATCTCGCGAATTTATGTATTCATGTGAACACGGATGAGATGAAAATATCTATCCAATGAGGACAGATGATGGTTGTCAAATAAGAAAGCATGGAAGAGGGCCATTGTTGTGACAAGAGAACCTTGTGATAAGTCATGATTTCCATAAAATTGTTGTGTTGTGGTAACATGGGCCAAAGGGACGCTTTCGATAGAGCAAGCCAAAGGGATGCCTCGACAGAGAAAGCATGGGGGACGCTTCAAATATAAGACTCAATGAAGTCTGTGAAACTCTTCTTGTGTGAGAAATCATGGGCAGGCAAGATGGATTGCCCGAGGGACTGTATAGCAAAGAAGGGGATGCATGAAACTGAGCCCGAAAGGCAAATGACCGCAAGGAAGGGGAGACTTCGATAGCTCATGTGAAAAACTTGGTGGATTCTTTAAAATTTTATCATCTATTTAATGGGATCATGCACATAATGGGTATGACAAGGAAGGACAATGAGTCGAGTAAACATGATAGCCATGTGGATTCAGATCCATGAACTACACAGATAAGTATTGTGTTGATATGTGAAAATTTACCCTTGAGTTATGAACAACAATAAAATGTTTTTGCATGAAATTGGACCTAATATTCTTGTTTTTTGACATTATTGTAGGCATATGCTAAATGCCAAGAGTCTGGGAAAGGACCAGATCAAGAAGAAGAAAACAATGTTGAAGTAGTTGAAAATTGATGACATGGCAGGTGATGCTGAAAAAAACACCAAGGACAGTGTTCCTTTAAAAGGGAGGGGATTGTAACACCCCTGTTTCTCCCAACTTGTAATTATTCACGATTAATGATTCCCATGCCATGGCATGCAAACAATGTAAATGTATTATTGTTTAATTATAATTGCAAACAACTCACAGTGGGGGTGAATCCTTGAGTACTAACCATGATACCATGAGAGGGATTAGTGAGGGGGCAGGAAGGGGGTTCGTATGTAAATACCCCAAGCCATCTTGGTGAAGAATGTGAAGGAAATGATCATATTTCCTCTAACTTGCAGATGAATCCAAACGTAATGGGAAGGGGTTTGTTGTGAGTGGGAAATCCCTCTACGGACTAGCACTTAGGGTTTTATCATGCATACAGAAAAGACCTAAAGATTCCTACTTTTTATCGTCATCCCAGACCTAATCCCCATTATTCTTAAGCAAATACGTAGTTAATAAGATCAAGTGAACATACCTTATTTCGGGCGTTTGATATCGATCCCTCTTCACGCTTGGTCGTTCTTTGACTGCAACTCTCCTCCGAAGGCTGACCTGCATTCACAAAAGACAAACAAAGAACTCCACATGCATTTGATCTACAGATTAATGGGTTAGAGATTTAATCAACATGTACGCAATAAACAATGAAAACCTCATATGGTGGGACGGGAAAAATACTTCTTTATTATTAACTTTACTAAAGCAACTTACAATGATGAAGCCAGCCACTGCTCCACGAACCTGGTCCTGGGCTCCTCTTCAACTGTCCTCCAACTGCTTTGCTCTATACTTCTCTTTGCACGAGGATGGCTAAAGGTTGGGATAAAGGGAATGCTCAATTGGGTATAGTCTCTTTACTATAATTTTTCTCCTTTCAAATGGGACATTTACCCCTTCTTTTATAGGCTAGAAGGAGCTAGGTATTTGGTCGAATGACCGGCCATGCATGGCTGAAAGGTTTAGTTAACTTGCCCAAAGCTGTGTGTTTTGTCAGCAACTTTCATTTTTCCGTGCTTTTGTAGGTACACGCGGGTTGTATTGGAGCAGATAGCGTGTACACGCGCGCAGTAATGGAGTAGGGCGCATGGGACTTTATAAAGAGGGTTTTTAAGAAGAGTTATTCAGTAGTGTTTGGGCAAAGAAAGAGTCTAAGATGGCCTAATGCCCGGTAAGTATGTCTGGTGCAATTTAGGGTTATAACAGATGCCCCTAATGCGTGAGGTCAGAAGAGCATCTGATGAACGAAATACATTATCAATCTTCACCAACGTTCCAAACAAGTGAGCCCAAGGACCAGAAATTGGGAGGTGTCATCTACAAAATAACAATTGTCTCACTGAGGCGGGCATACCCATGCTCGGGATGAAATAAAATCATAGCTACCAATCAAATACATTGTAGATCCATGTCATATAACTATATAAAGTGTAGTTGCGAGCAATACACAGCGGATCTACATCTCAAAATCAAAAAGATATACATGTATAGTATCCATCTTCTAGAAGATGATAAGGCCTGATGGTTGGAGATGAGGTCTTCAGAGCTTGAGCAACAACTTCAAAATCTTCAAAAATCGGGTAGGAGTGTAATATGAGTGTACAACTTCACTACCCGGAGGTCTTCGACGGCTCGTCGGTCATGGACTAGAGAATCTTGATGATCAGACTGAAAGCTTCATTGATTTCGAACAAAGACTTGATTGGACTTTCAGGATGGTCGGGCATGAGGGCAAGAGACAAACTACAGAGGGGTCGACTCAGGCTTGGAAAAACTTCCCTTGGACAATAGCACGACAAATGATGAGACTCAGGCAGCATGGCATTAACATAAGTTCATGAGGCAGGAGGCAACGCAAACTCTCCATATGTTTGGAAGAATAACCAAACGGAGGAGGACACAACTCAATGTAACAGGAACAATTTTCTAAGGTCATATTAAATCCCAGGGCTTGAAAAACAAACAGAAGGATGTGCTTTATCCTAGGGCGACTCATTGTGCTATCAATACAAAGAAAATACTTTTCCCTTCCTCTTTTTGGGGTATATTTGATTTCTTTTTTCGTCTTTTTTCAATAATTTTGGAAAAAGAATAAAAGAATGTTACGTTACAAAGGAGGAATGAGTGTCGCAAACATACAAGTTCGAGGCGCAAGGACAAGACTGATGTTCAAAGAGAGGACACTTGGGAAAAATCCCTCATGGGGCCAAAGGTGTCAAGATGCAGAGGCAAAGTGCTACAGGGCTTACGTATAAGGCATGCTTAAGATGATTCAGTTGAGAGCAACATGGAGTCGGCATTAGACCAAAGACACAGGTATGCAAACGCGGTTAACAAAACACACAATGGTAACGTCCTTTGATGTAAGTTTAATGAGCCCAGATAAGGTAAGCTCGACGATTTTTCATATTTAGAGAGTCTGAAAAAACGTAAAAGGAGACTCCATTGGGGTACCTTTTTCGAAGGTAGTCTAGTCGGTTCGAAAAAGGGGTAAACTAGCACCGACAAGACGTCTATTCAAAACCATTTTAACGAGTGTGATAAAGACAAGATCACTCGGCCATTTTTTTTATTTTTAAGGAGTCTGAAAAAAGCTTAACTATGGACTCCGTCAGGAATGTTCTTCTGGACCATTTTAACGAGTGTGAAAGAATAAGGTCACTCGACGATCTTTTCAATTTTAGAGAGTCTAAAAAGAGCTTAACTATGGACTCTGTGGGGGTTTCTTTTTCGTAAATTTAGTCCCTCGGGCCCGAAAAAGGGTTAAAATTATACCTGAGAATACTCTTCTAGAGATCTGAGGCCTCTAGAGTATACCTTTGTTCGTACAGTTGACCGTCCGGACCGAAAAAGGGGTAAAATACCGCCGAAAAGACGTGACTTCAAATTCCAGTTTAGTGAGCGTAAAAGGCCACAAGATCGCTCGACAATCTTTTCATGTTTAGAGGGTCTGAAAATGGCTTAAAAGAAGACTCGATATGTTTTGGGGAGTCCCGGGGGTGAGGTCAAGAGTGATAAGGAATCATGCAAATGAGGCTCAAACTCGTAATCAGGGAAAAGCTAAAAAGGACTCCCGAGCCTATAATCGTTAGTGACAGCATGGACACCATCATGCAACCACGATCTACCTAGGGCATCCATGTTATGGTAGGCTCTACCACCAAATTATGACACTTCTAAAGCAGTAAAGAGGGTTTTGTGTCGCAACTCGGTGGGATCGATCCTATGGCAAAGCAGAAAAAACAATGAGATGCAAAAAGTGGAGGTGGAATCCTGACTTAAATGCAACGAGTCGGAGAAAATGACTTTTTACCAAAGGACCGTCAAAACACCCCAACTCTCAAAAAAAATTCCAAATACCCAAAGTAATACTTCTCGTGATCATCCAAAGAAAACTCCTAAACCATCTTAAATGATTTTCAGTTTAGAAAAAATGACAAAAGGGTTCGAAAATTGACAAAAAAGGGCCAAAAACCTCTATAAATAGAAGTTGGCAGCTCATTATCACCATTGTTAATTCAAAAATCGACTAAAAGCCAAAACTGCCCCTTTGTGAAAAGAATTGATTCTGGGAGCTTCAGTGGACGAAACAACCATCTGCTTGGACCAAGTAAGTATAAACTCTCTTCTCTTGCAATTTAAATCTTTCTTTATGCAATTAGTTTCATTTTGTGGGGGGGGGGCGTCGACCCTCAAAAGGTCAACCCTAGGTCCACGCAGGTTGTCCTATGACAGCCTGCATGTACACCTGGACAGAGAAAAAACTGCACGTGTGTACATGCGACTGTCCTCATTACAGCCCGCGTGGACCCTTTATTTAATGGAAAAAACTTAGAAAAGCAAGGGTTAACCCTCCTGAACTTGGTTTTTTATAGGATGTATGTTCACTGGAGGGAAAGAGAGCATGAGGATATTAGTGCGTTGGTTGAGGAGGACCCCAATGTTGTTGCTTCCTTAATGCAATGCGGGTTGCTAAAATTCTTCCTATGTCCTTTCATGCGAGCACAACCTAGGCTATTGAATGCCTTGGTTGACTATTGGCATCCCGACGCAGAGGCCTTTACGCTGGAGGGGCAGTCGTTGGTGCCAACGACCGAGGACATATACTTTTTGATTGGCCTCTCTCGACGAGGGGAACCAGTCAACTTCTGTATGTTTCCCTCAGGGCCTCACAACATATCAGAGTTGATTGGACTCTATTATGAGGCGGGTACAGACAGGATGAGCTCACAAGTGTCGATAAGTAAGATCTCTGACTTAGCACTACAGGCGATAGTGTTTCTTATCGGGCACATTACAGGGTATGTTGCTTTGCATCAGGCTTCCCGTGCACAAATGAACTGTGCAGTTCAGTGCTTAAATGCACATATTTTTTATTGGAGCACCACATTATTGGACTGTATGAAGAGACAGCTAACAAACTGTCGGTCGCGGACTCAGAGGAACTTTGGGTTTGAAACCATTCTTTGTTGTTTATTCTTTGAAAGAGTGCCTAGTTTCAACCCTCGAGAGGTGGTATGGGGGCATCAGGCATCTCTTCCTGCGATATGCAGATGGGCAATGTTGTTGCCACGACAGAGGGAGGAAGGACCAATGAGTCCTTTGATGACAACTTTTTTGTTTGGTTGTCGTGACAAATCCTAGTCATAGAGGATTACCCTTATGCTAGGATTGACTTCTCGAGAGACCCTGAGATACCAATACCTCCCGGCGAGGAGCGAGGAGAGATGGGTAAGTTTGCATCATTTGTTTTTTTTTTTTTGTTAAACATATGTAATTTTTATGTTGTTTTTTTTATATATATCATTTTTTTATACCAGAGCATTTGACAGATATGTGTCTATTATCTGAAGATGTGGGACCAGTGCGACCAACGAATTATGCAAGGAACAAGCGACATCCTTGACCAGGGGCTGCACTCGTCGTCGCAGGGGGACCAGCAGTAGCAGGAGAGCTTCCAGTCGGTGAGGCTGAGAGGGTTCTGAGACGAGTAGAGAAAAATTTTACCTCGCTCACTCGCACAGTCCCCATGGCAGAGATTGAGGATCTGCCACCATCTATGCAGCCTCATGTAGTGGGGGCACCACGGACGTGGGTCCAACTTTTTCGACGTTTGGAAAATGTTGTTGATCATTACAACAGGGCCCACAGGCCTTGACCTTAGTTAGTTTGGACTTTTCACGTGACAAGGGCACTACTTGTATATATTTTTTTAGGGCATTAGCCCCATGACTCTTTACTGGTCGTATTTTTGAGACGCATGTACCCACCTATGTACTCTGATGATTTTGATATTATATATGGATTTGTATGTCTTTTTATGTCTTATGGATTATTTTTGCCTTTAAAAATGTATTTACATGTGCATCTGTATGTCTTTCTTATATGTGTGCGAGATGTCAATCTAAGATTTGATTAGCTAGAGTATCTGTGACTTGGTTTAATCTCCTAGAAACATGAAAATATGTAATATAATCAAAGCTCCGTTCTAAGAGACATACCCTAAGGAATTGTCGGTGTAAAGTAGGATCATGAACACGATAGACTCTATTTAACTGAGACACAACCAGCTGAGCGTCTAAATAGACCCGTAGATGAGAGATACCAAATGACAGGGCATCACGAAGAAACTCAATAATTGTGTTGTATTTGGCGACATTGTTTGTGGTGTCACCTAAACATATACCTCTTGAAGATAATAACTGGCCCCGAGGTGTAAAAATTACCCAAGCTGCGGAGGCAAGCCTTCGAGTGTGTCGGCTAGCTCCGTCTGCGTTCTCAATGAACACCTTTGAGTCACTTGGCATTTGCCATAGTGACAAAAGATAACATCAAAAATGACACGTCCATAAAACCAAAAGAAACCAGAAAGTAATAGTACAAAGACTATACATATGTTACAAAAAGTTATCCAAGGTGACCTACCTATGAGTAATACTTCTTGAGGTAGAGCCCATTTCTAGTCTCCACCAAAGCATTTCCCTCAAAGTCTACCAGACGATAAGTGCCCTTTTTTAGAATCTCTTTTATGATGAAAGGTCTGAACCACATGGGTTTGAATTTGTCTGGCCCCAGGGAGTCCTTATCTTGGTCATAGACCAGGACAAGGTCGCCTTCAGAGAAAATACGAGGACGAACGAACCGATCATACTGACACTTGATTTTTTGTTTGTGAGCCTCATTGGCTAGGGCCGCATCACGACGTTGTTCATTGAATCGCTCAAGGTATAATAACCGCTCTTCAAGTGGAGAAGTGTTCGGCAGTAACTGTACTGTCAACTTTAGAGACAGGATCTGACATTCTATAGGCAAGACTGCTTTCAGCCCGTAATCGATTTGAAAAGGTGAGAAACCGGTTGCAGTCTTAGCAGACTTTCGGTAAGCCCATAATATCGATTATAACATCAAATGCCAATTTGACTTGGCAGAATTGATCGTTTGTTATAGGATGGTCTTAAGAGATTTATTTACAGCTTCCACCTGACCATTCGCTTGGGGATAGTAGGGTGACGAATGTTCTTGCTGCAACCCAAGCTTTGATGTTAATTTGGTCATCATTTGGTTTTGAAAGTGACTGCCATGGTCAGTGACAATCTCTCGGGACACCGAACCTTGCGATTATCTGGTTGAACAAAAAGAGAGTTGTAGTCTCTCCATCATCTTTAAACGCTGGCATAGCTTCGACCCACTTCGTGAAGTAGTCTACGCCTACAATGATATAATGGTGCCCCCTTGCTGAATGAGGGTTGCATGTAGTGTAATCAATTCCCCACTTGGTGAAGGGACCAACTGTGATGACAGGAAACATGGGAGCGAGATGTGCCCTCATCTTCCGAGAGAAGATCTGACACGGGTGGCACTTCTTGACCGATTCGATACAATCTTTGAGTAGTGTCGGCCAGAAGTAACCTGCTCGTAAAATATTTTGGGTTGTTGCCAACCCAGAAAAATGACCGCCACATGCTCCAGTATGGAAATCGTTAAGCACAATTTCCGCTTCTTCATGAGTGAGGCATCAATGAAGAATGCAATCTACACCTCGATGATAGAGAGTGTCCTCGAGGATGAGATAATGCTTGGCCTGGTGACGTATACGGCGACGTTCATCACAAGAAGCAGAGGCGGGGCACTTCAAAGTCTGGAGATAGACAAGAATATCTCCATACCGGGGGTCTGAAGATGCTATCAAGAACATATCTCCTCAAATAGGCGATTCTTCGGGCATAACATCACCTGACTCGACCAGAAGTTCCGAGATAAGTTTTGCGAAGAGCAGTGACTTTTTGGATTTCGTCAAAACGAAGTCTAAGTCAAATTCCTGGAGGACGACTATCCATCTACTGATATTTTCGTCGATTACCCATCGTGTCAACACGTATTGAAACGGATTCACAACGGCAATGACGGTGGTCTTGCGAAATAGAACATAATGACGGAACCGTTGGACAGCATGGACTGCTGCCAACGCAAGTTTTTTGATATGAGAATAATTGAGTTCCGGTCCGACGAGGCCTCGGCTCAGGTAATAGATCACATATTCTGAGAGCAAATCATTCTCTTGAACTAAGACCATCCCGATGGTTGACTCTGTTGCAGCCAAGTATAATAAGAAATCTTTGTTATAATTGGGTGGCCGAAGCAGAGGGGTAGTTGCGAGGGCATGTTTCAACACTTCGAAGGAGCGTTGAGCTGCATCGTCCCAATGAAAAGGAACGTTTTTCTTCAGTAAGCACATAAATCCCTTTGTGATCTCGGCATAGTTGGCGATGAAACGCCTCAAAAAGTTCGCCTTTCCTTGTAGACTCTAAAGTTGAAGGATTGTGCATGGGGGAGGCAACTGAACTATTGCCTCAACCTTGAGAGGATCGACCATGACCCCTGTTGTTGACACCATGAAACCTAACAAACGCCCTGATGTTACGCAAAATATGCACTTGTTTGGATTCAAGCGAATACGGAAGTAGCGACATCGTTCAAAGATAAGTCGGAGGTGTGGGATGATTCGTTCTCTTGCAAGATCGTGATACTAAATCATCTAAATAGGCTTCGACTATATGCTTGAGATCATGGAAATCAAAAGACATGGCCCACTGGAAGGTAGCTCCAACATTTTTTAGACCAAAAGGCATCTTATGATAGGCAAATGTACCCCATGGACAGATGAAAGTTGTTTTGTGTTGGTCCTCGGGTTTGATCTGTATCTGATTATATCTCGAAAAACTATCCATGAAAGAAAAATCCTTGCAACCAGTGCATTCATCAACCATCTGGTCAATGAATGGTGTGGGAAAATTATCTTTTGGATAGGCTTTGTTCAAATCATGGAAGTCTATACATATGTGAATCGTGCCCTATTTCTTGTTGACCGGCATAGGATTTGACACCCATTGGGTCAAATGGACAGGATAGATAAAACCTACTTTGAGCAGTTTCTCTACTTCCACCTTAATAGTTGTTGTTTTCCTGGGATTAACTGGACGAAGCTTCTGTCGAACTAGCTTAGCATCCGGATAAGTTGTGATCTCATGTTCGACTATTTTTGGATCAATGCCTGGCATTTCCTCGTAAGACCAGGAAAAATCGTCGCGGAATTCTTTAAATAAGTCTGTGTAAATTTGAATCTCCTTGGGGGAACAATCATCTCCGACTAAAACATTCTCCACGACACCAGGGGTTCTTGAGATATTAATCGGTATAGTTTCAGCGATAGTTGTCATATTTCCCTCGGCATAAACCTCATGTGTAGCCAAGGGATTGATAGGACAAGACCTATTTCCAGTCATAGTCAAGGTGAATTCCCCTGCTTCGATTATGCTTAACTCTGGGAGGAAGTATGATCTGTGATGGAGATCGTCTCAGGGTTTGTCCGGACTAGTCATTACTTCAATGATTGCTTCGTCTGAGGGCAAGACTAAGTCTAACGAATCGGTACCAGCGAGGGAACCTTGAGCCCAAATAGGCTCTGGGATCGGATCTAACTCTTGTGCTGGAGTCGGATCGGTGTTGGGTGAAGTTTGTTGGACTAAAGAGTACGTTGCTTATGTCGCGGACAAGGGCATGGACATACCATGGTTCCCTATCCCTTCCATCTTGGCTGATGGGGAAGGAAGAATCCACGGATCGTTGAAGTAAGTCGTGTGAAATGACGAAACTTGGAAAATATCAACCTTATGGTGGTCTGATACAAACTTGACATCGCCTTGAGGAGGCGGGTAATCGAAAGTACCCATCAAAGATGGGCACAAACCAACCCCCACATTGACGATGCCCGGTTGGGGATTGTCAATCATCGGGACCGCGGATGCCCCCAATGAAGGGTCAGGTCTGGAGAAGGGCAATTGATCAATAGTCACGATCCGGCCCTCGTGTGGAAACAACAAGACCCGAAAAACTGTAGCAACCACTGCTTGCATGGCATAGGTCCAACTCCTACCTAACAAGAGATTGTAGTCGAGGGATGTGTCGACTACTTCTACCTTGACGCACACGGTCTTCCCTCCTAACTGCATGGGGAAAGAGGGGATGATGCCATGTTGTCGGAATGAATGATCGTCGAAAGCGGTAAGAAGAGTAGGTGATGGAGACAAAACGGGATGACCAATGGCCTTCCAACATGCCAATGACATGACGCATGTCGAGGCGCCCTCATCAACCACCGTGCAGAAAATGTTTCGAGTAAAAGTTTTCGTGGGGTAAGCCACTACTATCTGAAATGATACGTGGTAAGGGAGACGAGGTTTTAAGTTGGTTGTATCCAGCATGATTGTAACCGGATTACAAGTCTCGACAGATCCTAAAGCGGCTAACAAAGCTTTCCTCTAGGAAGGGCAGCTCTCGAGGACCTCCAAAGCAGACATCGCACAAGGGGTTTGAGACAAATCCTCCACCACAGAATAATTCTAGGCGGCCCTTGCGTTTGGGTTGTGAGAAGCTTTCTTGAATAGAGCTTTTGGGATGTGTGTCATTGTTTCGCCCAAAGTCTTCTTGATCTGGAGGGGAAGAGATGGGATTTTTGCTTCTTTGCCTTTCTCAGAGGTGTTTTCCTTACTGTAGTCATGTGTTCTAGTCGATATAAAAGCATCACCTTTCATCATATACACATTTGCAGATGCAGGATTGTTCGAAGACGGAGAGGGTCCTTGACTGCCCTATTCTGCGCTTGTAAAGGCTTGGGTTAGGTTTTGCCCATGTTGGAAAGGATTCGTTAACACAGCAGGTTGCTACTGTGACACAAACTTTTGGGCCTCTGCAAGCCGAGGGCACTGGTGGGTCGGGTGGTATTCCGCGCACAGGTTACATGGATACTTCACCTTTCGTTTCTTAGTGTTTCCCCCACTAGCATTATTAGTGGGTTTCTTATCCCCCTTTCCCTTCCTACGTTTTTTTTTCTTTCCATCAGGCTATTGGCTGGCCTTCGGATTTGTCGATTGCACACTGTGTACATCCCGCGTTTGAGTAGGGGGAGCAGCTGAAACAGTAGTTTGGCTGGCCGTTGTGTGTTGTATAGACAATTGTTGCAATTGTTTTGTCATTTGTTCAACGGGTTTGGTTTGTGCTGAACCTACAATACCATCGACATGTGGTCCAGCTCTCTGTCTGGTTTTATCAAAGTATGGATCATGGTGCATCTGGCAAAATCTCGTACAGTAAACCAAATTGAGAATAAATGAGCTCAAACTGTTGAGATCTCATAATGGCATCTTCTTCGGAAAACACTCCCGACATTGCGACATCTTTGGATAGCTGGGGGACCAAATACTTAAGGAACCACTCAAGAAGGAATGTTGGTGGGACTGGTACCTTAATCAAACTCTTACGGCGTCTCCATTCTCGGATGTGATCAGAGATATGGTCTGCTTTTGTCTATTCGAAATTGGCCATCAATTATGTGTCGGCGTCGTATCTCACAGGTAATTGGAAATTGTTTGGGAATGCCATTGCCAATTCGTCGAAGGAAGAATATCTCGAGTGATCGAGCTCGATGTACCAATTCACAGCGCTCCCAATGAGAGTGCGTTGAAACAATCACAATTGTACGAAGTCGTCTTTTAATGAATTAGACGAGAACCAAATATGGAAGGTGGTCACATGATCCCCTGGATCTTCGTTAGGCTTGGCTTTGAAATTTTGTATGTCTAAAGGCAATTTCGTCAGCATAGGGGGCCAACGTGGATCGTGACAGATGGGGTCATTCAACAACCTTGTCAAATCTGGCGAATGTAAGGTTGCCAAGAAAGGTAGTTTTGGCTATTTTTTATGATAATCATGGAAAAAGGGGCCTGGAGTTTGACTGGCACCAGGTTGCCAGGAAAAGTTAGGTTGTTGGCCAGGGTTCTGGTAAAAACCATGGCCATAACTAGCATACGGATTTTGCATTTGGGGAGACATCATCGGTTGATTCCCGAAATAGGATGTAGATGTTTGGGCGTGCATTAAATTAGGAGGACTTTGGGAAGGGTTGCCCCATGATGATCCCATGGGCATAGGTATTGCACATTGCCCGGGGTTCCATTGGTTGTGAAAATAATTGCTCCAGATCGGCATTCCTAATGAGGGAACTGATCCTTGCCAAGAATTCCAAGGTCCTAATGCGGAAGAAGTTCCTGGGTTTCCCCCCTGTGTAGGAATAATACCCTGCATAGGAATAGGTTGGCCATAACCGGGCTTGCCCCCGATCGAGAAAGAAGCTAACGAGAAAGCGTTGTTACCAAATGCATCGAACAAAGAAAACGGTGTCGACCCTATCGGCATACTATGAGAAGGTGGTCCTTGACTCCCTACTCCAAGTGAACTATGGTGTGTGCTTGGCCCAGCAGATTGTTGGTGGGTACCACCGAGTGAAGGGGACGAAGGAGGTATATGACCTCCCCCGTAAGGGAAAGCGTTAAAAGGAGCTGAAGTGCCCCCCACGGGTCTTTGCATAGGAGTGTTAGAGCTCCCTGCCCCTAGACCTAAAGTCTGTAAAGTGGAGTAGGATAGTACAGGGCTTGTACCTATGTTAGGCATCCCGTATGAGAACGAAGGGCCTGTCGCACTCTGTGTGAAAGGAGCAGTGGTCATCGCCAAAGACAAGGTCGGACCACTGCTCGAGGTAGAGGCAGTCGAGACCATGGTGGCTTGGATCGGTGACGGTGGGGTAGGAGGTGAAACACCCCCTATGACGACAACCGTTGCGGGAATATTAGGATTCCCAGAAGAAGAGATAGGATTTGCTTCCATCACTGCCCGCTTTAAAGGTGTCAAAAGGTCCTTTAACAGAGGTTGGACAGGTGTGGTTTCCTATGACCCGGTCGCTTCAAAAGACCCTTGTTGGTCTAGCTTTCGCCTTAGCATTGGCAAGGGTGGCTCCAGTGTAACCAGTGGCAGGACAAGAAGTCTTCGTGACCGGCGAAGCTCGTGATCCTCCACTGCGTGAGAAGATCAAAGACACGCTAGGGCTTTCTATTCATTCAAAAACAACACACACTAAAAAAACGTCCCTACAAGATAAAACAAGCAACCACTAAACTAGTTGGAAGAACAGTTACAACAACCAACTCTAGAGCAACTTACCGGTGCAAGTGCAACTTGAACACGGAAGCACCCTCTGGGTATACTCTACAAAGCATGGCCCGATGTCTGTCCTAGGTACCACGGTATACCCCCGCAGTCACCTGTGTATGTCTCTAAAAAAGATAGGCAACTAAGTTGCCAACGTGCGAATAGTCACCAGGCGGGTACAGTCGACAGTCGGGTAGACCACAATGAGCAGGGTATCGAGCCTGAAACCTGTCAAGGGTATCGAAAGCAAGTGGTCTGGAAGACAACTGAAGACCTCAAATGAATTCGAGACCCACGAAGCTCCGTGGCAAATTCAATCGACGGAATCCCAAGACAAGCCCTCTATATGTGTTCTCCACTACGATTGGTCCGTCTTTGGAGGGGTTATCTTCGCTACCTTTCCGCACGCGACCTCGTGTTTAGCCCCTGTGTTAGAGAGGGGTCCCAGATAACTTTCACGATACTGGACTTTTAACACTCCCTAGCTCAGACTCCAATGTTTGATTTAATGGCCTTGAAGAGTTTCCTCTCCAACCTAATTCAAGGCCCTAACCCTAAACTAGTTGGTTGACCCTACAAACATAAAAAGTCTAATCAATTTTAGATTTAGCGTTAATTTTTATCGCTTGTCTTAAGTCAAAGATTATGACAGTGAAACTAGTGATGTTTTGAGAGACGAAAAGAAAGATAAACAGAAAGCTGGAAACAAAACACTTCTTAACAACTTTAGATTTGCTCTTTTAAATTCTTTAACCAACTTTTTAAAATAAAATTTTCTAAGATCTTTGAACAACAAACTCAAAATAGGATTTCACTCGACTACGAGCTACTTATCGTCTAAGTAAACCGTCAAGAACTTATGAAAGAAAAGACTTTTCCTAGTTACTAACCGACAACTATTTAACCAAACTAAGAAATCAAAGATTTTTTTTTTATTTGAATGCTCACAAAGAAAAAGGAAAAACATCAACAAGTAAAGACCACGAAAACTTATGGCCTAAGCTCGAATCGCAAAGAGTCACTCTAAAAATAACACACAAGCAGATTAAAAAGGACTCTCACACTTGTCTAAAAACCCTATGAAAGGAAAAATTTGAGAAAACTTCTTAATGAAAAAGGAAGCTATTGTTGTGATCAAACCTAAGCTATCGACTGCTATGATAGAGACCAAAAAAACTGAGAGGGATAAACTCTTGACAAAGAAAATGATGATTGCCTCTCCTTAAACAAAAAATTTCTCAATAGGCACGTTGTTGACAGTTCAACAGCTAGCATGTGCACGTGAGCTATGTAAAGTCACGGCACGTGTACACGCGTGCAGACCTTATGCAGGTCGTGTGTACTTCTGAAAATCTCAAAAATGAAAAGACAAACAATCAGGCACTGGCAGAGACTACTGGTATTAAGGACCAGAATCTCTTGAAGACTCGGAAACTCACTTTGACAGCAAAAGAAAACAATTCAAAGAAAATTTTATAGAGCAAACCAATCTGAGGTGGAACCTAAGCTATCAACTGTAAACAACAAAGACTAGAATGAGTTCCAGAAAACCCTTGAGAAAGATTACTTCTAACAAGGGAGAGGATGACTGCCTCCCTAAAAGAAATTTTCTGAAATCATACACGTGATTGACACTTCCTCAGCTAGTGTGTACACGCGGGCTGTGAGAAGGTAGGGCATGGGTACACGCATGCAGACCTTATACAGGCCACGTGTACCTCTGTGGGTCCCGTAAAAAAAAATGCAGTCAAGCAAAGAAACAGAGATAACTGGTATGGAAGACCATAACCTCTATTAGCTCATACTTTTGCAGAAACTTTAAAGGAGAATGCCCACAGTGAGTTGGATGGCAATCAATCGTAATAGATAAGTATTTTCATACCCTGTGTAATTGAATTGTAATTTATGGTTGAATGCTTGTAATTGTCTCGGGGATGTGCATGCTTATTTAATGATTAGACTGGTTCTCCCCTTGCATGTTTGTGTATTTAATCAATTGAGGAACTATATGGGTTTCGGCATGCTTCATACATGTGAATGTGTGAGCCTCCTTTATTGGCTCAAGTTAAAGGAATGAAACTGTGACTTTGTTGACAATATGCATCATTACATTTATATGTATCTATACTTCTGGTTATATTTGGTTCCCTAGAAAAAGGGAGACGAAGTCATATGAAATAAATGACGCCCCTTGAGTGGAATGAAACCAAGAAGGAGACCAAGAAGGTTTGGTAAGCCCTTGATAAGGGATATGGAAGGATCCTTGAATAGTAAATCCCAAATTCGGACTATTAGTCAAGGAAAATCCTTGAAGAAACCCTCGAAAAACATCTAAATCCAAATTTGGATTGTTACACCTGAGAGAACCCCCTATTTAGGCTTGAAAGAATCACAGCCATAGATTTGGCTTAACAATAAGATCTAGACCATAGATCAAGATAGATATCTATTGTTAATTGGTAAGTGGCGAGAAAAAATATCAGTCGTCGATTTGGTGTAATAAAACATCATGGCCCTTCGCTAGAGTAGGTTATGACACTTGTAGAAGACGAACTCTGAATCAACAAGGATCGTTGATCTATTGGAGGGCTAAGGGATGAATCTCGATCGTTGAGGTTGAGTGAGAGTAAAATGCTTCCAACTCCGGGTTCCATGCCTTACCCTATAAAGGAAAATAGAGAGAAGGGGACATCAGTGTGACATGTCATGTCTGCGTGCCATCCAGTGTGTCCAGAGGATGACAGGTGTCAGCACCTGGTTCACTAAGAGGACAAATGTGGGCCATGTTTGGGCTCAGGCCTTTGGAAGGTCACCTTAATCGTCGACCATGGGTTTTGCAGATCGATATATCTCAATCGTTCATCGAAGAGGATAGGTCGGAGTGAGTGGCAATTGATCTGGGATTTCCGTGAGATCTTTCTCCACAAAAATCCTACAATGAGGACCTTTTACTGACACTTAATCACATGTGAACATGAGAAAATAATCATAATAATTGCATATAAACATGAGGAAATTGTCATAATTATGCATATATCTACTGAATCAAGCGAGAATGCAAACAAAACTCACACATATAACTTGACACCGATGTGCTAACGGAGTTCACCAGACTCTGTTGGCTACATCTTCGGATATGCTTGGAATACAAATCGATTTATTGTCCTTCTATATAAAGGTTGAAACCTTCTCAAAAAATGTGGTACATACTCCTTACAGGGTTGAAACCCATAGCAACCTTCTCTTACATAAAGAACTTAAGGCTCTCACATAAGTGACATTTCTTCATACACCAGAAAGACTACATTCAACTCAATGCAAAGCTCTCTCAAAGGGGGCTAAAGGGCCTCCTCCATAATGCTTACATAAGGAATTTATATAGTTTCCCTCTCTCCATAATTCAAGGAGACAAGATCCGCAAATTTAAGATCTAATAACAACTCAAGGAAAAAAATGATAAAGCATATCAATCAACCTTAACTTCCCCTCAAGACTAGGAAACCACTTGTGATAAATGAGGAAGAATCCAAAACCGACCTATGAGACTCTCATCCTCTTCTTGAGAATATAAAAACTAGTTGTGAGGTGGATTCTCACACAAAACTAATTTCCCCTTAAAACTAGGAAACTAATTTGTGAGTTGGATTCTCACAACTAACTTCCCATTTTTACAAATCAAATGAAAAACACATGAGTAATTCCACTCACTCCAAGTATTAATCATTTGTTAATGAATAATACATGGGCTTCTCACACTCATTTAAAGTATTAATCATTTTTACAATTTTAGAAGGGGAATTCGTCATTCTTTCAAACTTTGTCACCTATCATCAACCATTTTAATGATCTTCTTCATGGTGTGAAAAGTATTGAATCCTTGTGTGGAGATCCTCCTAGATCATACCTCCCCACAAAAAGAACTTTTGGTCCTCCAAAAGTATAGAGAGAAACTGTGACTTGAATCTCCACAACCAACTTCTGAGAAAAGTCTTACAATCCACGATGCACTTCCCCATTGCTCGATATGCATTAAAAAATGTCTTTGAAAGGTCGTACCCTTATTCTCCTTCACCTTTGTACTTCGGAATGAGGATGTTGATTCCAACACTTGCATCAATGCAAACATGTAGTTGATTCTTTGATCTACATAAAAAAAAATCTCTTAAAGGCTGCACCCTTCTTCTCCTTCACCTTTTTTCTTCGGAATGAGGATGTCGATGCCAACACTTGCATCAATGCAAATTTGTATATGCCAATGCATGGATTACAATTTTTGCAACATTTTCAAAGCAGTATCATACTTGCCAAGAGTTTATAAAACACTCTTGGACAAGTTTTACAATGATTTTCAAGACAGGTCTTAGGAAAAATAATGCATCTCACTCAATAGTGGCTATAAGACCCATTACAATGTTGTCAAAACAGGGCTAGGAAAAACAATGCCTCTCACTCAACATTGGCTACAAGATCCATCACAATGTTTCCAAAACAAGCCTAGGCAAAACAATTCCTCTCACTCAATAATGGCTATAAGACCCATTACAATGTTGTCAAAACAGGCCTAGGAAAAACAATGCCTCTCACTCAACAGTGGCTATAAGACCCATTACAATGCTGCCAACAAGGCTAAACAAGGTTTAGGCATAGAACCAAATGCCTCTCACTCTCATCATTACTTTCAAGAGTGGATAATTACAACCTTTTACATCATTAACATTAAAGGAGAATACCCCCAAATGTGCACTAGTAGTAAATCTATGGTTTTTAAACCCCCCATTACAAACATGTGCAACATAATAAATAAGGCAAATGCCATCATCAGTACACTCGTCTCACAATTTTGAGACTTTTGGCAGTAAGCATGACTACTTTCTATCGAAGTGTCAAAATGGCCTCTTACCGCACCATCTTGGTTTGTGTGCAAGGCTCAAACAATGAATTTCCTACAATAATTCAGATCTTGTTGCCTTGTTGCAGCACCAAAGATCACCAGAATCTAAAACAAACATTCACCCTCTTGCAATTTCCAATAAGAGGCAAAAATCATAAATGCATGAAACTTACATTGGGTTTTGTGCTAAGGCGCTCAACAAGCTGCTCAAATCCCAGCATACACAGCACCAAAAGGTTCGTCTTGTCTTTTTGCAACTTGTAAACTCAACCCTATTCTGAAAGGTGCAACTCTGCCTCGTAAAGTGTGTCAAGAAGACATGGGATTGGCCATAGCCTTCAATTTTTCGCTGCTCGAATCCAAATTATGACTGCACTAGTGGATTCGTGGTGAGAAATCATGCAAAAATGACTATACTTACGTTAAATTGTGTCACTGTCACTTCCAAGCCCCTCCTAGGCTCTATGCCTTGAAATTCGTGCCACAACAAGCCATACCCTCTGCATTGAAAACGTTCCAGCAATGGCCCACGGCCGTACCTCCTCATCGGATGGAAAAATGGGTGGTTTAAATAAAACATGTTGGGAGGATACACCAAATTGCGCCGTTGGCGTGTTGGTAACTTGTCGGTTTAAATTTGGTCGTTGGTTATATATATATATATATATATATATATATATATATATATATATATATATATATATATATATATATATATATATATATATATATATATATATATATATATATATATATATATATGGTTATAACTGTATTAACCATGATCAATTCGTCATTAAATTCAGCCACGTTTTTAAACCTTAATTAAATTAAAACTTTCATAACAGTTGAAAATTTAAAACCCGCCAAAATTGATTACTGCCAGTTTTTTGGAGTCCCGCTAGGTCGGCCGCTGGATTTGGTGTCGGTCGATTGGCCCTTGTCTTGTCATATGAAAACCATCGTCGAGTGGTTGGTTGTCGGTTGATCTGGTGGTTGGCCCCTTTTTTTTTAATTTGGATTTTTTGGAGCCAGCGTCATTGGGCATCCGAGGGGTGTGACATGGCACCTTATGATTGGACCATGTCGCACCTGTCATTGGCCAGTCAATACCCAGTCAACAATCTAGTGGCGGTCCATTCAGCACCCGCGTCATCGCCCAGTGAACGTCCAGTTAGAACCACATCATCTGACATGCCAGCCTCTATACTGCCACATCACCTGCATGGATGACACATGACTCAATTTTACTAGTCCATTTGGACCCCTGAAAAGGCCGAATCCACTTGACACATGGCACCCTCTCGTGTTTCCACATCATTTTTCATATTTCCCAGTCAGTTGACACATCAATGCCACATCAGTTGTCGTACTGCCACATCATTTGTTGTGTCATCTACCATACAACCACATCAGTGTCGTACTACCCAGTCAGTTGACACATCACCTATTACATCAGTGTCGTACTGCCACATCAACATTTTGTACGCTCCAATCACTCTGCTGACGTCATCACCGTACAACCATGCCAGCCGACATGTCAGCATCTGTATTGCTACGTGGTGTTTGTATGGCTAACACGTGGCACATTTTTACTGGTCCACATGGACCCTTGAAAGTGACAAAAATGTGTGACATGCGGCAGCCTGTAATGCTTCCATGCTAACATGTTGACATCAACATTGTATGGACTTCGCCAGATTTCTCTATTTGCCGAAAATTTCAAATGGCCATAACTTTTGCATCTGGGGTCCGTTTGAGGACTCGTTTGCGTCATTGGAAATCTCTCAATGAGCTCTTCGACCTGGTGTTGTTTTCGTCGAATCCTAGGTACTTTGATTTTTGGCCATTTTTGTTCAATTGAGGAGGATCCAGCCTCCGACTACATAAACTCTGGTACAGGCTTCTTGCTTGGTGTACCACGAAGCTCAGGGTGAAGCTTCCAACATTTCTTGATCTAGTGACCACTCATATGGCAGTGAGTACGATAGTTGCATGACTTCGTGTCCTTCCCGCCTTCACTGTAAGGAGCTTTCATCTTCCAGTACTTTGCAACACTCTTGTTGTCCCAAGATTTTTGAGGAGACTTTGATTTCCTCCGAAATCTCGTGCTAGATCTATCACTTTTAGAAAGTGACGTGCCATAATTTTTCTTAGATGGTGTTGGTGATGATCTCTACTCTTTTCTTTAAGAATCCTCTGCTTATGATGCTTTTGAGCATTCTCTTTCACCATACCCTAATCCTACATATCGGGGTCTTCCTTCAACCTCTAGTGGTTGAATGATTCATTGGACATCAATACCAAGACCTCATCCTTTATACCCCATGTTCCTCAACAACTTCAATTCGATTCCCTTGGTGTGCTTTTTGAAATCTCCAAAAGAGGCATCATCATTAATGAGGGAAGGAATTGAACATGGAGAATCCTTTACCTCCATTCTTGTTTGTGATGCTTGGTCATCTTCCTGAAGTTTGGCCAACTGCTCCTCCTAGTTGGATGAAGTTGTAGATGAGGCTTCTAGGAAACCACCTTGGTTCCCTGGTGTCAGGAGAGCATCCTCTATTATCTGAAAATATGTGCAAGTATCAGTATTTTCATAACAAGAACCATAACTGATATACCTGCCATGGCTACAAGTTTGTCTGGTCTTGGGGGGACTTTTTGCTTCTCCTATACCAGAGCATTCCCCAAATTGCTCCTCCATAGCTTGTAGCTACAGTTGTAGTTTTCTCTTTTCTTCTTCAGAGTCTTGAAGCAACCTCCTCAATTCAGTGTTCTCTACTTGAATGGTTTGGTTGATTTCTTCAAGCTCACGAAGCCATGCTTGCTTCTTTGTCTTTCCCATGATTATATTCACAATCTGCAAAACCGGGCAGACCTGCTTTGATACCACTTGATCCAGGATTTCTGTGAGATCTTTCTCTACAAAAATGCTATGTTGAGGACCTTTTACTGACGCTTAATCGCATGTGAACATGAGCAAATAATAATTAAGCATTGCATATGAATGTGAGCAAATTGTCATAATTATGTGTATATGTGCAGTTAAATCTCTACTTAATCAAGCGAGAATGCAAACAAAACTCACACATATAACTTGACATTGATGTGTTAACAGTGTTCACCAGACTTTATTGGCTACATCTCCAGAACTGCTTGGAATATGAATCACTTTATTGTCCTTCTATAGCATGGATGAAACCTTCTCAAAAATGTGGTACATGCTCCTTATAGGGATGAAACCCAGAGCAACCTTCTCTTACACAAAGAACTTAAGGCTCTCACATAAGTGACATTTCTTCATACACCAGAAGCACTACATTCCTCTCAATGCAAAGCTCTCTCAAAGGGGGCTAAAAGGCCTCCTCCACAATGCTTACATAAGGAATTTATATAGTTTCCCTATCTCCATAATTCAAGAAGACAAGATCCGCAAATTTAGGATCTAATAACAACTCAAGGACAAAAATGAGAAAGCATCTCAACCAACCTTAACTTCCCCTTGAGACTAGGAAACCACTTGTGATAAAATGAGGAAGAATCCCAAACCAACCTACGAAACTCTCATCCTCTTCTTGAGAATAGAAAAACTAGTTGTGAGGTGGATTCTCACACAAAACTAATTTCCCCTTAAAACTAGGAAACTAATTTGTGAGTCGGATTCTCACAACTAACTTCCCCTTTTTACAAATTAAATGAAAAATGCATGAGTGATTCCACTCACTCCAAGTATTAATAATTTTTTAATGAATAATACATGAGCTTCTCACACTCATTTAAAGTATTAATCATTTTTACAATTTTAAATGGGGCATTAATCCTTCTTTCAAACTTTGTCACCTATCATCAACTATTTTAATGATCTTCTTCATGGTGTGCAAAGTATTGAATCCTTGTGTGGAGATCCTCCTGGATCAGCAGTCCCAGTGAGGAAGGAACTCCAATGGAGAGATTATAAGAGTCAATGAGAACCATTGATTGGAATATGGGTGAGGTCAAACCTCAGTTATAGATCAAAGGGGGTCATACTCAAGTCAGGAAAAAAGGAAAGTGACATCAGCACAATGTCTCATGTCAGCGTGGTAGTCTGCATGTCCCAAAGGGTGACACGTGTCAACCTGAAATTCATAGGAAGGGCCAAGTGGGAGTCTATGTCGGTATTAAACTCTAGAACATGTGTCTTAATTGTAGTGGTCAAATCTACATATTGAATTATCTAAACCGTTTGATTTGAGGAAGGAGGGACTCTGAGGACGAATGAGGATCATCGGATCTAGGATGGATAGATCTCCATCATCGATCAGAGTATTGTCGTCGGATTGTATGTGTGTGGGGGTGAAAGAAGAACTCTGAGAGGAGATCTGGGTCATTGATTTGTCGTGATTGGAGGAACTCCAAGAGAAGATCTGGGTCATTGATTTTTCATGATCGGAAGAACTCTAAAATACGATCTATATTGTTGATCTCCTATCAACGGTCGAGTGGTTGGTCGTCGACTGGTTTGGTGGTTGTCCATCGATTACTCTGGTGCCAAGCAAGGGTTATGCCATATGTCATGATGACTTGGCACCTACAAGAGAGAATATGTGTGAAGACGAATGACACGTGTCATGTGGCGATGATGCCACATGTCCAACAGATATTGTGCCACATGTTATGTGGCGAACCTTTCAGGAGTTGACATTTTTAGAGTTGACTCTGAAGGGTTAGGAGTACAACTCTGAAGAGCTCATAGTAGGACTCTGAAGAGATAATCTAAACCGTTGATAGGTGAGTGGGTGAAATGCGACGATGATCGTCGATCTATCGTAGGTCCTACCTAAGCCATGATAGGATATGGAGATGACCTGATGAAGTGGCTTGCCAAATCGATAGTCCACGGGTCCAAGGTGGTGGTAGGTGTCACCTAGGCATTGGTCGATGGGACGAGGGTGGGTCCCATTGGGAGAATAGGTCCTTTGGATCTTCGTTTCAATTATGGTCGTTGGATTTGTCAGGGTTCGTCCTCATGAAATATGGGTTGTAGATCTCCGACGTATCGTCATTGGAGGTAGAATGTGGGTGAACTGGGAGAAGGTCTGAATGTCAACAACACCGGCATCGGTGACACGACGAGATCCATCGATCTGTCGTTGGGAGAGCAGATATCCATCGTTGATTTCCATGAGAAGTGTTCAAAAGAAGAGTGAGGACAATGGCATCATGAATGACGTGGCATGCCAGCAAGGCAGCCAGAGTGTCCCTAGGATGACAGGTGTCAGCAGTTGGTTGGTTGGCGAGAGTCTGAAGAGGAAATACAGTGGTAACCATTGATCTCATCAGATATTTGATGAGGAGATCTAGATCGTTGGATCCATATGCTTCGTCATCAGAAATGGGGGAGATTGGTAAGGTCATGATCACCCAAGAATTGTTGATGACAATGGAGGGAGTCGAGGCTAACAATAACCATTGATCGGCGGAGGGACGACGTGAGACCTCCACCATAGATCTTGTGGGTTACATCTGCACACCGTGTAAACCTTGGGAGTTGGGTGTTAACCTCTGTGTCAAATGACAATGTCGACATGCTCATAACCATAGAGATCAAGAGCTTAGATCTATAAGATTTGGGGGAGGTACTCCTTAGTCTATCGTCGTCAGAATTTCGCTAGTGGGAGTAAAATGTGGGACAAGAAGTCTCGATGATGACGAAAGGTGGACCAAAGGATCGGGCCTGTGAATCTAACGTGCCATTGCCATGAGTAATAAGTGACCACGTGGACGCCACGTGGTAAAGAGTCGACCGTTGACCAATGAAGGCCCAAAAACTATGAGAGGCTATAACTTTTGATCCTGATATTGGAACTAAGCATGCTCACAGTCGTTGGAAAGATCTCGACGAGCAGAAGATGATAGCATGATCGAGAGAAGGTTTTGAAATAGTCAAGGAAAGTGAAATTTTTAATGCCCCGTCTCTTAAAAGGATACTTAGGAGGTTGGGTGTGTTACACTTTTGGATCTGCTATCCTATTAGTTTCATTTTAATGCTCTTCTCTCATCCCTAGGTGAGAGAAAACGTTAGCACCATTAATCTAGAAACATTATCGAGGAAAGGGAAGACCCCATGGCCCAATGGTAGGCAGTCTCTTCAATCTCTTCTTCATTCAAATTTTCCCTTTTCTCCTTTTTCCTTTTTTTTTTTTTTTGCAATCCAGGGTTTGTTAAGCTTATCTTATATCTAGATTGCTTGATCCTCCTCGATATATCCTTTATTTATATTTTTGATTGACTATCTTATTTACTATCATTTACTCAAGAGTTCATATATGTTTCTCCTACTTATTTTAAATGCAGCCTTTATTGGTTAAAGGCATCTTGAAAGTGATTCAACCTAGGTCTCACAAAGATGCCTCAAAAAACTTGCAACCTAATTAAAACTTATTTGTTACCAGTTCATGCAAGGAGCCAAGCCAATATTTTCTTTTATTTGTTGCCTCTGATTCATTGAACAAGGGTTTGAAAATATCATTCATTGCATCTCTCATAAGGAAAAATCATGGTTTCATATTGATCCCAAGTGTTCTATCTAGAAATATGATCCTTTAGAAGGCTTAACGATCTCTTGATTTGGCTTAGTGTTTCCTCATTTATTGACTATCCAATAGTTTGACTCATTGTCTGAACTGCAAGATATTTAGAGACTTGAATAAGGGTTGTATGATTGTTTATGAGGAACGTTTTGATTTCTTTAATTTCACATCCCTCTTGCCAACAAATAAATTTGGAAGAAGGCCAAATGACCTCACATTTAGCCATGACCTTGCCTCTCTTGTTTTTCATCTATAATTGTTACATTATGTAGAAAACCCCAAGGAAAAATGTGACATGTTTAGGGTAAAATTTGGTGTATTTCATGCTCCAAGATTTCATGCTAATATATCAATGAGATGGAAATACCAACGACCCTTTAGATTTCTATACATCACCTTATTTATATGTTGTTTTAATTGTCATTTACACTATCAAATCCATAGAGGGTACAATAAATAGTTCACGTCTTATTGGATGGCCTTCAATGAAACATTCCCTAGTATTCTTTCTCCTTAGAGTGGCTATGCATACACACATCTCAAGATACCCAAATGATCCATTAAATTGGTATATCTTTTCTTATCCTCATTTGATTGGGAAGTTGATTTGTACAATCAAGGGTTTTAGAGTAGTGATCTACCTTATATGTTGAAGTTGATGTGATGTGGAGTCATTATTCACATGGACACTTGATCTAAACTCCACATTTTCATCCTTATGACAAACAAAATACATGTGTTGATGACATATTCATCAATCCAGTTAGTCGTTACACCTACTTTATAATCTGAAATAGGAATTGTGTTTTCTTCCTAGTTCGCTAGTGTTTTATTATAGCAGTAATGTATTTCTTGGTTCATTGATATATATGTGTTGAAGTGGATGAAAAATTTTGATTAGTTGTAATATTGTTGCTATCACAATATGCTTGAATTGTTTCATGAATATTTATCAATGCTCATATCCTTCTTCATGATATATGCATAATGATTGTAATCTATAGATCATTAATACATGCTATAAATGCCTAGCTACAAATCTAGTGGTAAAACTTGATGATACAACAATGCCTCATTTATGTTGATCTTAACTACAATATAGATTACATTTCTACAACTCATATGGTTCAAGGAATACCCATGTTGAATAAATGCAAACTTTGATTGGTCATAAGCTCATCATTGAACTACCTTGATTTATTGATTTCTTGAAGTGTTGCATAGATACTTGTCAATACTTCATTCATTGCACACATAGAGTTTTCTGCTGCACAAATTGATGATAATCAGTCTCATGGATCTAATCTTATGAATGAATATACACTCTTGTGTTTTAATTTGAAGAATTTGAATTTGTGTGATTGGTAATGAGTAATGATGAATTGAAGTGATCCATAGAATACTCTTGCAAGAAACTTTAAACATTTATTTAGCCATCTTCCCAGAGAAATTAATCAACAACCTTAAAACAAATGCTAACCTAAAACTAATTAGAGTTTTTTCGTTTGTAGAAAACCAACATTAAAATAGGATTTAGGGCCTTGGTGTAGGTTGGAGAGGAAATTCTCCAAGGCCATAAAACCAAACTAGAAGTCATTAGTGAGAGAAAAATACATTAGTATCAAGGAGCGCTCCCTGGGAAATATCCTCTCACATAGGAGTTAAACACAAGGTCACACTTAGAGAATGGGGTGATATCCCCTCTCCACTTGTTCTAGTGTCCATGTGTTGGGTATGTGTTATATTCTTTGCACAACTAGCTTTATTGTGCACTACATTGCACCGCGCGGGTGAGGGGATGGCACCCCCCCCCCCCTCGGGGGTTGTAGGGGGGTGATTTTTGCCTCGGTAAATGTGTCACATTTTTCCTCGTTTTTTGTGTTGCCTCGATTTTCATGTCCATTGTTGGGCGGTTTTTCGGCACATTATTTTTTTGTCAATGGTTTTATATTTCCGGTTAAGGAATTAGGGTTATTGATTAATCCTGGTCATTAGGTTAGGGTTTTGAATGTCGATGGCTCCTATATGTATATTGTATTGTAAACAATGTATCACTGTGAATGAATATAGAATATGTTGGTTTTCCTGGTTTGTGTTTCCAGGGGAAAAATCTCTGTGTAATGTGTGTATTTTCCATTGCATATTTTATGTTCTTTTACTGAAAATCTGTTTTCATTAAATATTGTACAAGGTTAAAATCTACACCATGGACTACTACGTGTATGGGTATTTTTGAAGTGTGAGGCCCCTTGGGTGGCATCGCTTCTCAGAATTTAGGGCTTAGTTTACCTGCCTATACGTGTGGTCCCGACCTACGAATGTTTCATACAATCGTCGATTATGAAGTGGTATATGTAGTGGACATTCCTAGGACATCTACAGGGGTGTCTATGGGTGGGAAGTACCTACGATACTTGAGTCAGATGCATAATCTTTGTTTCGACTCCTAGGGATGGTGTCTGTCTTCACGAGGATACTTGCACCTTAGGTGAACGTTGCAAGAAGGTTACTGTAATTGTATCTCACACCTTCATTATCCAGGTTTTGGGGGTTTGACATCCCCAAAGGGTTGGTTTTCAGAAGGCCCATTTATCCACCGGTTTTCCTGTTAATAACTCATATTTTCTAGGAGCATGTTATGTGGTTTTGTGTCTATTCCTTGTCCTCACCTATCCCCAATTACAACGATAGGACTTATCTTGACCATGTGGGATTCCCCCCTTGGTTTGGTTTCCTAGCCTAAAGAGTAGAGTGAATCACGTAGGTAATATTTAATGATTCACTTGATAGTATCCTTAGGCATCTCTCTCATAGTGAGGTTAGAATTTTCCTTTAGGGAGTTTTTGAGTGATATCAATGATGATGTTATGGTTAGAGTTTTCCTACAAATGCTTGTTGGGCCCATTACCCCCCATTCCTAGGGTAACTAGAGGAGATCATGTCTCATGGTCGACAATGCAGACAATCATCCCAACCATGATGATGATCAACATGTCCACAGATAGAATCCCAACAACTCCCCTCAGATTGTCTTTTTCTACTACAGATCAGCTAAGATCATCACATCCGGTTGGCTCGATGTATGGGAGATGGTAAGCTAGTGTCACCATGAGGTATGTTAGTCCTTCTTTCATGTGAAGTGTTTTGCTTAATTTACAAGGCGTGTGGATGAGGATCATTGATTGAAGTTGGATAATGGATCACTGGCTCAAGAAGTTATGTTTTTTCCCTTGTTTCACCTTGGTGGCCAGCTTTTGTGCCCTAGTCTTGTGTTGTCACCAACCAAGGAAAAGGGGTACTACTGGGGGGGCCTCACAAGGGTAACATTTTTTTCCCTGCCATACTTAACACTTTCTATCCTGAAGCCTAATGCAATGTATTGAAATTCGGTAACGGATCATGATCCATTCTCTCATGAGAAGAGGGGTTGAAGGCCTAGAGGTTGATTACAGTTGCTTCTAAAAGAAAGAAATAATGATGCTAAAGAAATAAATGAATTATAGCATAGGACTCTCAAAATCGAGTCCAAACTTGAGCTCTACCCTTTACGTGCTCTCCCCAGTCCCAAGCAGTGATATTATAGATTGAAACCTTATAAAGGGGACTTGCAAATATGATAAGAGGACAAATAAAAAGTCAGATAAAGGGGTTTGGGAAAATAGTGCTTAAAAAGTGGTAACTCAAGTAGCAAGTGCACCCTCCACAAAGGCATTTATAGAAATGGAATCAATGACACCATGATCTGAACCCGAGAGTGATAATTTGATTCCACCATGATCTGAACCCGGGAGTGATAATTTTCCAACAATTGGTTATTTTTGTCACTCATGCAAAAGGGTCAGTTATAGATAGTTTTACTTGAGCAATGTGCAATTAAAGGTAAAGTTGAAGTCTTATGCGCTTGAATTCGAAGTGAATGAAACCTCTTTAGTTTTCCTTATGTGTGATATGTCATGCTTGCTTTTAACATCCTATGTGCGGAAATTCATGGAAAAACAACATAAGAACATAATACACATAATGGATATGACACTTCCCTTGATAACGGAGTTCACCCGATGTGGGCTACCTCGTCGGGTCATGCTCCAAAGCCTGGCCTCTTTATTATCCTTGCTATAATGATGTCTCTCCTTTACAAGTTGTAAGGCCAAAGTCCATTTTCGGTGACAGCAACAAGAGATCGAAATGTGATCAGGAATGTATACAACTTCACAAGTTCTCATACTCATGAGGCATCCATGATGTTGACATGGACATCATTCCCACATACTCAATACATAAAAATATGAAGAATAAAATATGACCCCCATCAACATGGAGCCATCAAAAGCCTTAAATTTGTTGCTCAGATCCAAGCATAAATATTCAGCCCATGCAAAAGATCCTAAAACCACGAGAATCAGAACTGCTTCATTGGCCACTTATCATGCAAGTGCCACAATTTCTTTGTCACATGTAACTGATTGATTTGATGTGAAAGAAGATAAGAAACAAATAGATAGAAGGAATAAGTTGATAGTGTTGCCTTGTTGCGGCCTCTCTTTGCTCCTTCATACCTATAACACGCATGCTATGCTGCAACATTTAATGACAAAACAACATAATGAAAAGCATGCTTACATTGGCTTCTCCATAACTTAGCTTGCTTATTTGAAGCTCTACTGCAAAAACAGACCTCTTCATTGGATCCACGTCGTTGAATCACCTAAAAATGATTGTCAAATCGTCTCCATCCGAGTCGAACACTTTCAGTGCCAAGAGACACCTCTGCCTCGGTTACCGTGCCACTGCCTCTGCAATAAATGATTCATTCTGGAATTAAGCTGCTGAATTTTTGCTCAAATCAGAAAACTAACACCACCATTGCATTTGTGGTGTCATTTTAACTAAAAATTATCGTCTCCACGCCTCGATCCAAGTCTGGCATTTTTGAACCCAAGAGGCAACCTTGCCTCAGTTTGCATGCCAATTCTGTACCAGGTCATAGAGTCTGTACGGATATGTATAGTTCGTACCAGGCAGTACTGGCGTGCTCATCTCATCTCTCATGCTCTGTGCGCTAGTCTCTGTCAAATGCCTTGCCTCAAACTTGGCCCGAAAACCCCCTTTTATACACATTACGAGCAGTAATGCAATAAGTAAGTTCGTTGGTGCGTTGGTTATGGAGCTAAATTTAGGATGTTTAGTTGGTGGAGGTCCCGGGGTCGAATCCCACGGGACTCCCTCTTTAACACATGGTTATAACCATTTTTTGGTGCGCTCTGCTAAAATGGCAGGCAGCCTGCTTTATATAGTAGATACTCTATTTCTGGCGGAGAATTTGGCGAAGACTCCTGCTATTTCTAGCGTATAGTTAGTGGATGGCTAAAGTAGCAGATCTGCCATATATAGAAGAACTTCCACCATATATGGCGGAGTTTTGTTAAATATATATATATATATATATATATATATATATATATATATATATATATTTGTTTTCATTCGTTGAGTGTCATTGTGCATTTCGGAGGTGCCACATGGCGTCTCCCTATTGGGCCACGGGGCATCCACTGATTCACCCACCTATGCATGATGACATCATCTCTGCATCATCCTGGACACGTGGCACCTTCTGTAGTGGTGCCACGTGGCATCACCTGGGGGTACCATGTGGCACTTTTTATGAGTCCACGTGGCACCCTAAAAACCCCAAATCTAAGTGAAACATGGTAGCCTCTGGTGTTGCCACCTGGCATGTTGATGTCATCATGACACGTGTCACCCTCTGCACATGCCACGTAGGTTGTACGGACGCTGACGCCATTCGTACCGATGATGACTCATCCCTGTTGATTGGGCTGGGTTGACCAGAACTTTGACTGCTTATAATTGTTGATCTGTAACTCCGTTTAACGAGACATTTGCATCGTTGGAAAGCTTGTGACGCGCTCTTCACGATCATGCCGTTTTAAATGAGTTTTGGGAACTTTTATTTTTTCCCTATTCTACCTGTTGAAGCCATTCTGAGCATCCTGGGTTGCTTCTGTGCATTCTGGGACACTTCTGAAACTTTTGTGATGTTCCCTAGATCCATCTGGATCACACCTCCCAACTCAAAGGAATTTTGGTCCCCAAAAGTCATTACATTAAGTTTCATGTCCATTGGAATTACAATAAGAAACCCTTACCCAAACTACCTCACAAAGCCTAACAATATCAACATGTGCCAGAAAAAGAAGTGATATCAACAATTATCACTTTTGCACAATACCCTTCTACGGGGTTTGAATCGCAACATGTGATTTACAAAAGATGGCCACTCTCGACTAACTCAAGGATTTTCCCCATTTGTTCAATCATTTGTTGAACATGTCCTCTTTACCGAGCTGCCCTTTCTCTGGTAGTTGGTCTTCTCTTGGTCACGGATTTTTCTGCAGCTCTGCCTAACTGGTTGTCTCCCTCGGAGTTGTCTTTCTGGTCTCCTTGTCCCTCTTTGGATGTAAGGCCCAACAAGTGGCCTCATGATGCCCATCTCTTCTACAATGGTTGTAGTAGCCTTTCTCCTTCAGAGGTGCATTCCCCTTGCTCTTTTCCGTGTTTGGAAAGCAATCTGCCATCCTCGTCCTTCTCATGGTTTCCATAACCTTCCTGCACAAGGATTTTCTCTTCCAACACTGGGACACTGCGTGGTTACTCAATCAACAAAAAGTGCATGGTCTTTGATGCCAAAAGATCTGCTTTATATGATTAACATGCTTATAATCAAATGGCATTTTAGAGTTTCGAGATTTCTTATACCTTGGTGAGTTTCCTCTAGAGTCAGACTAGAAATAAGAGTTGGCCTCAACTATGTCATTGTGATGCTCATCTCTCCCCGAAGATGTTTCAAATCCTTGATCATGAGAAGTTCTTCTCTTGGCCTGCACTGAATCAATTTCATCTCCTGATGAACTGTTGATTTCTGGAGTCTCAGTGATTGTCCTGGGGTCTTCTTGCCGAATCGCTTTGGAGCTTTCTCCAACATATTTTGGGACATAGCCTATCCCGACATATCGAGGCCAAACCACTGCCTCGATGGGATCCACAATACCTTGGCCATTGGTTCCAAGGCCTCCTCCTTCGTATCCCATTTTTCTCATCAACTTTAAGCCGATGCAAGAAGCATGTTGTTGGAGGATTTCAAAAGAATCATCATCATTAATCAAGAAAGGAACTACACATGGTTTATTTACCTCCACCTCAAACTAGGACCCTTGGTCTGCTTCTTGAGATGTATCCAGTTGTTCCCGGGGAGAAGGATCAGTGGAAGATGCTTCTAGGAATCCTCCTTTGTTTCTAGATGCATGAAGTTGTTCTTCATTTGTTTGAAAAAGTGCATTTGCACTGTCATGCTCTCACCCATAATTGGTGAAGTTTCCATGGTCACGAGATGATCTTATCACTGTCTCATTCGTAGAGCCTTCCTCTATCTGCATCTTCATGGCTTGCAACTGCTCTTGCAACCTTTTGTTCTCTTCTTCTGCAACATGCAATAATGTCTTCAATCCATCATTCTCTGCTTGCAACATTTGGTTGAGCTCTTGAAGCTCATCGAACCATGATTGTTTTGGTGACCTTGCCATCATTTGCTTCAATGCCTGCAATCGGTATCAACCCTGCTCTGATACCACATGATCTGAACCCAGGAGCAAGAAGTTTCCAACAATTGGTTATTTCTATCACTCCTTCAAAAGGGTCAGTTATAGATCATTTTACTTGAGCGATGTGCAATTAAATGTAAAGTTGAAGTCTTATGCGCTTGAATTCGAAGTGAATGAAACCTCTTTAGTTTTCCTTATGTGTGATATGTCATGCTTTCTTTTAACATCCTATGTGCGGAAATTCATGGAAAAACAACATAAGAACATAATACACATAATGGATATGACATTTCCCTTGATAACGGAGTTCACCTGATGTGGGCTACCTCTCTGGGTCATGCTCCAAATCCTGACCGCTTTATTCTCCTCGATGTAATGATGTCTCTCCTTTACAAGTTATAAGGCCAAAGCCCCTTTTCGGTGACGGCAACAAGAGATCGAAATGTGATCAGGAATGTATACAGCTTCACAAGTTCTCATACTCATGAGGCATCCATGATGCTGACATGGACACCATTCCCACATACTCAATACATAAAAAGATGAAGAATAAAATATGACCCCCATCAACATGGAGCCATCAAAAGCCTTATATCTGCTGCTCAGATCCAAGCATAAATATGCAGCCCATACAAAAGATCATGAAACCACAAGAATCAGAACTACTTCATTGGCCACTTATCATGCAAGTGCCACAATTTCTCTGTCACATGTAACTGATTTATTTGATGTGAAAGAAGATAAGAAACAAATAGATAGAAGGAATAAGTTGATCTTGTTGCCTTGTTGCAACCTCTCTCTGCTCCTTCAGACCTATAACACGCATTCTATGTTGCAACATTTAATGACAAAACAGCGTAATGAAAGGCATGCTTACATTGGCTTCTCCATAACTTAGCTTCCTTATCTGAAGCTCTGCTGCAAAAACAGACCTCGTCATTGGATCCGCGTCGTCGAATTACCTAAAAATGATTATCAAATTGTCTCCATTTGAGTCGGACACTTTCAGGCCCAAGAGACACCTCTGCCTCGATTATCCTGCCACTGCCTCTGCAATAAATGACTCACTCTAGAATTAAGCTACTGAAGTTTTGCTCAGATCGGAAAACTAACACCACCATTGCGTTTGTGGCGTTATTTTACCTAAAAATGACTCTACAGGCCTCGATCCGAGTCTGGCACTTTCGGACCCAAGAGGCAACCTTGCCTCAGTTTGCATGCCAATTTTGTACCAGGTTGTAGAGTCTGTACGGTCCGTACCAGGCCACATGGGCATGCTCAGCGCCTCTCTCGTGCTCTGTGCGTTGGTGTGTGTCAAATGCATTGCCTCAAACTTGGCCCGAAAACCCCTTTTTATACACATTCTGGGCAGTTATGCAATAAGTAAGTCTGTTGGTGCGTTGGTTATGAAGCTAAATTTAGGATGTTTAGTTGGCGGAGATCCCGGGGTCGAATCCCACGGGCCTCCCCTCTTTAACACATGGTTATAACCATTTTTTGGCACGGTCTGCTAAAATGGCGAGCGACCTGCTATATATAGCGGATACTCTATTTCTAGCAGCGAATTTGGCGGAGACTCCTGCTATTTCTGGCATACAGTTAGTGTATGGCTAAAATAGAGGATCTGCCATATATAGCATAACTATTTCCATATATGGCGGAGTTCTGTTAAATTTTTTTTTTTTTTTTTTTCATTCGTCGAGTGTCATTGTGCATTTCGGGGGTGCCACATGGCACCTCCCTATTGGGCCACGTGGCATCCACTGATTCGCCCACCTATGCATGAGGACATCATCTCCGCATCATCCTGGACACATGGCACCTTTTGGATGGTGCCATGTGGTACTTTTTTACGGGTCCACGTTGTTCGTGCTCGAATCGTCGCCGGGTGAGCAAGAATGGGAGCACTAGCATGCCCTGTTGGGCTCAGCAGGGCAGAACAGGTTTGCTTTGAATCAAAATGGGTTAACATAGAATAGAAAACCAAACGAAATAAAATCTACCTAAGAGCTGAAAAGCAAATAACATTACAACCATAAACAAAACTTCAAACGTGAGACAAGGGAGTTCCCAATGGTTTTAAGACTTGATCTATTAACAAAAAACCAAAGCACACGTTGTAGAAAGGGACAATGGTTCCTCTTCCCTCCAGCGGAAGGTCCTTCGGGAATCCTCAACTGAATGCTTTCCTTACACAATGAACAGGGCAGAAATGGATGGTGAGAGAACTCGGTATTACACAGCTGATGAACTGGTGATCCAAGACTAGGCTTAGAAGCATCTGTGCAGCGTAACTCTACTCTGAATTC